>VZRI01007505.1:122890-150227 GCA_013397515.1 Upupa epops | reverse complement strand
CTCCTCATAAGGTTTGTTCTCCAGACCCTTCCCCAACCATGTTGCCTTTCTTTGGATCTGCTCCAAATCATTGAGTGTCTTCTAGTTTTGAGATGCCCAAAAACAAATCCAATACTCGAGGTGTGACCTCACGAGTATCGACCTCTGCCTGGGTGATTCACCAAGCACAATTTAAACCTGGTGAGATGAAACTGGCAGGGTTTACTACTTCAAGCAAAGAGCCTTGCAACTCACTGCTCATGAGGACTGCTTTGTCCTTTCCTGTCTCTGTTTGATTAAGACTTTGGTATCACCCTCTTCACTCCTCTCTGTTGTTTGCGTAGGTCCAAGATGAAAAACTAGTTTGACAAGAGGGTAGGACAGTGACTTTAAGTCAGTATTTGCCTTCTATTCTGAAATAAATGCAGTTGGATCTTTGCCAAAGCAAAGGAACAACTATCCTCAGCAGGATCTCAGGCTGCTCTCCTGACTTGGACAAACCTTTGCCAGGACTGAGTACTGGAGCATCAGACTCTTCCTTAGAGCCTGTGTGGTACTATGGTGTGACAGCGACAGGAATGGCCATGTGTTTTTTATAACATTCCCACTTTTCCCACACACTTATCACTTGGCAGTGCTTCCACAAAGATTTGTAAACACAAAGTATACAGGTGAAAGGGCAGTCAGACCTCTTGGTGGCTGGGAGGGGCAACACATGTGGCTCACGTGAAAGGCCCTTATTTTTGCAGCGGTGACTTGACAAAACACCCGCGGGCCGGATGGCAAGACTCGCTAGCCAGTCTTCTAAGGACTAGAAACAAAGGACAAAAATTACGGTCATTTTTCATCTCTTGAAAACACACTTTCTCTTTGCCAGGATTAACAAAAGCCATATGAATGATTGCACACTGCAGGGACAAAACAGACTTTCCCTTTGTTCTTTCCAGGACTAAAAAAATAATGTGAAAAATGTTTTGTATTTGCAAATTGAAGGGCAGAGACGGAAATGGGACCTCAGCTGATGCAAGTGGAAACAACTCTGTTAAAATCATTGAAATGGTTTCCTTTCTTAGCATGGTGTTGTCTGGGAGATTTCCTTCTGCCTCCTCTCACATGTAATATGCAATAACAAACATAAAAGATTTGAAACACAAGTCTTTAAAATTCAGCTGTTCCATCCTTAGAAGGAAAAAACTACATCAAACCAGCCCACTGCAAAATTGTTCCCATGTTTTAAGACACCGGGAGTTTTGTTCGCCTCAGAATGACAGTAAAAGAACAGAATACAATAGACAGAAGGAGGATCTCGAGTGGCGAGATTGTCCCAGAAAGCTGCAAAGAGAAAGATCACGGCATGTACAAACACTGGTACTGACAAAATACTTGCTGGCCTTTTGAAGACAGGGATGCAGACTTGCATTTAACCAGCTTTGGGTTAGCAGAGTTCCCTAGACATGTCTTCATCACTGAGAAATTTTGCCCATGCAAAAAAGATGTTGGCTATTTTCCTGCAATTTTCACACATCTCAGAGCCCAGCTGGAGCAACCGGGAAGCTGGATAAATCCCTACTCAGATTGCCCTTCCTTATTTACATTTTACTGCTCAGAAAAATCCAAGTAGAAATACAGGATTCCCATCTAAAAGGAGCTGCATTTTGCAGGTGTCTGATTTGTAAACAAGAATCCAGTCCAAGCAAAGTTAGCAAAAGAGGAACTCCATAAGATTCATAGAATGGTTCAGGTTGGAAGCAACCTGAAACATCATCTAGTTCCAACCCCCCTGCCATGAGCAGGGACATCCCCCACTAGGCCAGGGTGCTCAAGGCCCCATCCAATCTGGCCTTGAACACCTCCAGGGAGGGGGCACCCACAACCTCCCTGGGCAACCTGGTCCAGTGTCTCAGCACCCTCATTGTGAAGAATTTCCTCCTGATTTCCAGTCTAGATCTCCCCTCTCCCAGCTTGAAACCATTCCCCCGGTCCTACCACTCCAAGCCCTTAGAAACAGCTGCTCCCCAGCTTTCCTGTAGCCCCCTTCAGGTACCGAAAGTCTGCTGAGGAAGACCTCCCCAGAGTCCCCACTTCTCCAGTCTGACCAGCCCCAACTTTCTCAGCCCATCCCCATAGGAGAGGTGCTCCAGCCCTCCACTCATCCTCATAGCTCTCCTCTGGACACGTTCCAACAGTTCAATATCCTTCTTGTGTTGGGGGCTCCAGAACTGGATGCAGTACTGCAGATGGGGTCTCACAAGAGCAGAATAAAGGGGGAGGATCACCTCCTTTGACCTACTGGTCATGCTTCTCCTGATGCAGCCCAGGATGTGGTTGGCTTTCTGGGCCACAAGCGAGCATTGCCAGCTCATGTTGAGTTTTTCAACCAACATCTCCAAGTCCTTCTCCTCAATGCTGCTCTCAATTTGTTCACCACCCAGCCTGTATAAAATGCCTGTATGAAATCTTAGCTGATGCTTAGAAAACACTTGTAGTGCTCACTTTTCAGATGTGAATGAAAAATGTTAAGGGGATAAGTAGAAGAGAAGTTATTTGATGGGTAAGGATGAAAAGGCAAACGATTTTAATTTTAAAAATAAACAGTGGGACAAATTGCTGCACCCTATTATTAACAAAATGCACCCTGCATCTATCACAACATCACAAGACATTACAAATACCTCAGGCTCATAACGAATCATGATATTGAAGTCCATAGCAAAGGGAATGTTGTTTATGGCAAATCTCAGCCCAGTTCCACTGGGAACACGGGCAAAGCCAGGTCCTGTCCACAGAACAGACCGACCAGCGCCAGGCAGCCTGAAAACCACCGTCACAGCTGAGTCCTGTCCAAACTGCATCACACCCTGCAAAAACATATTGACATGTTCAACAACACAAACAGTCAAATTACAAAAAACCAGAATCAGAACAAGAAAGGAGATATTTTTGCCGTGTTGCTTACTTTTCTGGCCAGCGGTCAACCTCATTTTCCAAACATGCTAAGATTGGCAATCCAAGAACTCTCACAAATATAGGATGTTTAGGGTCTCATAGAAAGAAAAGCATCCTATAGCTTTGCAGCTCTCAAAAGAGGGACTACAATTAAGTGTCCATCTCTGTGTCTGCCATCTCCAAGCATTCACATTGCAAACCTTAATGAGATTAAACTTGATTCATACACGGGTGGAAGTTTCTTTATAAGCTGAATAATTAAATATTAATAGTTACTATGATAAACATTTAAACACAGTAGGTACCATGTTAATGTCTTGGTAAACTTCATGGAAAATTCTGGAAATGTTTAGCATGCAAAAAAAACCCAAACAAGGCATTTCATGAGGGCTCTTCTCTTCTAACAGTCCACTGAACATGAGTCTGTGATGGCACTGGACAGAGCAGGTAAACCTGTCGGGGTAAATTATAAAATGTCTGGCCTGACTCTGTACCAAAACATTGATTTAGTTTCAGTGAGGATTGTAATGTCCAGGACTGCAAATCTCACAAGCTCAGACACTTCCTTGCCCTCAGTTATAAATATAATTTGAATACTTGGTGTAATCGTAGTAACTATTCCAGGAGTGGTTTACCTGTTCCAGTCCAGATTTTCTTACACTTCGTTTTTTGCTCCTGTTTAACACAATCTTTCCATTTTCAATCATGAACTCATAGCCTTGTTTCTGGAAGTAGGCGTCACACCTTGGAAGAGTGCTTGGTTTAACCTATGAAGTAATGAGACAGGGGCAAGTACTGTCTCAACAGTTTTGAAGGGTAGGTAAGCAGCTAAATGAAAATCCACATTCTTAAATCAAGTTCTAATCTCTGCTGGGTGAAACTGTAAGCAACTGCTGGAAACACTTTCCCCTCCCTTAAAACTGACATGCACTTCCTCTCATAAGCTACAACTCAGACATCTGTTTTCCATTTCATTATTGGACTGTAGGATGATAACTGGTTGTGATTATAGTTAAGTATTTGTGGATGTGACCCGCAAATAAACATTTTTTATTATTCCTACTCTATAGCTTCTGGACAACACATTGGAGAAGAAATGTTAGTAAAAACATGGGCAGCAGAAGGCATGTATTCCAGACTTGTACTCTGCCTGCGGAACAACTACCCCCATGTTTGGGGGAAAAGATAAATAAAGATTAATTTTTCTACAAACATTACAGATGAATGCTAAATTCTTGAGGAAATTGGGCTACATCAGTGCCATTATGAAGGCAGCAGAAATTCCAGTGGAGCACTGTGGAATTTGATTCTTCCGCTGTTGGAGATTCCCAGAAATATCAAAGTTTGTGATAACGGTTGACAATTCAAACACTGCTTGAATAAATAATTAAGTTAATTTCTCTAGTTCATGCTAAACCAGCCTGTACTTGAGGAGTAGAAAGGACAGCTTTGCAGGTCACCTTGTGGAGTCACAACTGTTCTATGGGATAGTCATGTCCATGAAAAACTATCAAGGGACTTGCTTTTTATCTTTTGCTAAAGAGCTGCTTTAGCTGCGCTTGGAGCAAGAGCTCCTCTTAGCCTCTGCCCTTATGCCACCACCATATGGATGCCCTTTCTGTATGACACTTAAGCCAGCTACATACCAAGGGTGCAGAGCCAGGAAGGGGTTTTGCATGCTCAGCTTCATAGATATAATAATCCAGAGGTAGAAAGAAGTAGCCTGGGGCTGGCTCATTACACTGGCGGCTCACAATGTTGGGAAGACACTTGCACTGTCCATCCTTCTCTGAGCACCTGGGTAAGAGTTGGTAAAGGGAGGAAATCAGAGTGCAGCATGGCTGGGTCCTCACAGTACTGCAGTTCAGCTCTACCCTGTTTCAGCTTTGCTTTGACCCCTGTCCTTCTGACTTCTAGAGGAGCCCAACTGCAACCAAGCTTGTTTCTGAAATATGTTTTGAATAGGAGCCAGTACATCAGAAAATATGAAGATATTGCTAGCTTTTAAAGCAGATGTAGGAAGCTAAGTTAAAAATATCATCTCTAACTTCTAATTTCTACTTATATTAGGGCCTCTGGCTCTCTCCAAGTATGCCATTTGTATTTTATATTAAACAAATCTTGGTTTAAGCTGATTCCTAGCTGGCTTCAAAGGGAAAAGGTAAATCCTCGTATCACAAATACATTTCCAAGATCCCAACCTGACTTTACACTCTTAGTATATGATGACACTATTCCTACAATCTATTTTCCCAGTAGTACTGAGACTCTATGAACTTAATCACAGAAACTGAATTTATAAAATTTAAAGCTAATAAAGAAGGTGAAGAACATTAACTTACAAGTTACTCTGGGATCCACCAATATCACAGTCACATGGAGAACACCCATACAGGCTGCTGCCAAGACCCCAGTATCCTACCTGGGGTAAAAAGAAAGGTAAAGATTGTTTTATTGCAAATATTTAATTATGTAAAGAATAACAGAATTTATACTCCCAGATTAACATTGTTCTAGAGCACTTCTGTGCTGCTGTCTGTGCTTGGCCATGGGAGGTTACTTCTCTTACCAGTTTACGTGAGTGCTCAGCCACTGCAAGAAGAGACAGACATTTACCCATTTGTGCAAGCAAATGGCTCTGTAAATGGCAAAGATGGTATGAGAACATGATTTTACACTTGTTTTCCTTCCTAGTGGTGCTCCTCCTTGTGCAATTTGATTGCACAAATGTTTGCAAGTGGTACAAAAGAACCAGAGTGGTCAATGCAAAATGGGAGCATGCAGCTGTAAAATGATTCAGAATTTTGACTCATTTAGGTTTCTGACAGTGAAAACGTTGGAGATGGGAAGAAAACCTTCTAAAACCACATGCAGAAGTCACAACAAAACCTGAATACATACGATGCACTTCTCACAGCGCTGCCCTGTGGCGAACTGCTGGCAGAGGCACTGTCCCGTGGCAGGATCACAGACAGAGAAGGGCAAACTGCCAGATGGATCACAGTTGCAGGCTGCAGGGAGAGGAATATGAGGTTACCTCTGCAAGTCCTAGTGATGGCAGCAAGACTGGTGTTTGCTTTAGGTGTGTTATCAGCATGACAGGCAGCCTCTGTAATCCTAATGGATGCTCTGCACATGGACATGCCCTGGCACACTGCAGATCTCAGACTGTCCTGAGGGAATGGAGTGATTCCTGGGTGGGTACCCCTTCTCATGGGAGCAGGGACACTGGAAGAAGTCTGGTGTGGTGGTTTGTCATATGCCCCTCCATGCTGCACTGTCCTTGTGTGTTGCTGAGTACTAAGCTTGGGGCATAAGGTGCTCACAAACCCAGAGTATGCCAGGGTAAGGGTGGGATGTGGTTTTCAGGGAGTCTCTCTGGAGGAATGGCTAGCTGGAAGCTCTCACAACAAGGCACCAACTCCTGCCACCTTGGTGTTGCACTGTGCAGTGCAGAGTCCAACTATCCTAACAGCTTACCTATGGCTTTTTATTTGACCCTATGTTGATTTTGATGACAAAGTAATTTTCATGTGTTTTAATCTCAATTTTCAATTAAATTCCCTACTTAATAATCCTACTATTAACAACAGTTGGATTTATTACAGTACACTGTATGTTCTGCAAGTGATTCTGCCCTTTCCAGTCTCAGATGCTGCAACAGGAACATTACATTAAATTGATACTAAATTATAGAAAGCAAATGGATATTTTGTGAAGTGTGTAGTCCAAGAATGCATGCATCTGTGCATCCAACTACCTCCAGCTCTTAAAAAAGCTTTGGGAAGAAGAATAAAAGGTATTTTACATACGCCGGCATCCCAGAGGGTCACTGCCACTCAGCCCGTAGTAGTTTGCCCTGCACTTGTCACAGCGGACACCTTCCACGTTCTCCTTGCAAGGGCACTGGCCCGCAACCATTCCCAGAGCAGGATCAGTGCGGCTCTCACACATTCCATTGTGCAACACACCTTCTGGGTCACAATCACAGGCTACAGACATAAAGAACCACACTCAGGTATAAGCACAAAACCACAGTTGTAGAGCTGCTAGGGGGCAAGAATTCAGGATTGTTGTAAAAATTAGAGACGTTCAACCATGATTACTGTGTTGGATGCTTTACAGTTAATGAACAGCCACTGTTAAGAGACATTATGGAATGTTTTCAAGATCTGGATTGTTTTCTCTGGAGGAGAGTTGCAGTCTCTCTCTGTGGTAGAAATACACCCTTTGCTTTCGGTGGAAATAGACATAATTCATCCACTCCATCATCCAGACCCTCTCCACATTATCTGTGGAGAAGCAGACTCCATACTTACAGTGATGCTCTTGTGACAGTGGTAGTATTCTAGGGGTACCACTTCACCAGAGCTGTTTTGCCAAGACTATGTTGTACCTATTTACAGGAAGCAATGGATTCAGGATGGGACACTGCCATTGTAATGCATCCTGTTTTTTCCTAAGGCACTACCCATTTCTCACAGGAAAATTGAAATCTACTATACCCCTTCTCTAGGTAAAAATCACCCTTTGGCTCCTTAAGAACTTTTCATGCCAATTACCACAATTATATTACACTCCTGTGTTAATACCAACTGTAGTTCATCCTTCAGAAGAAGGGCTTTTATGCCTGAAACACTATTTTTCTTGCATATGGAAGGCATCTAGCAAAAGTTACTACTCCTCCCATCATTTCACCACTCTTCTGTAATCCCTGACTGTGACAGAAATAACAGTACCACTACACTACTAAGTGGTTTTCTAAGCTCAGTTTAACAAAGAGTTGGAATACATGGCTTTTTATGACAATGGTGGTTCAAGGATGCTACTTTATGAGGTGGTTAGGGTGTCATAGGTTTGGTAACGTTTTCTATAATCATACGAACATTTCAGCATGAGGATGCCATGGGGTTCAGAGCAAAGAGAAACAGAATCATGCTGTTTGGAGTCATTCTTAGAGAGGCTAAAAAATGGAAGCTTACGGAGGCATGCCTGAGGGTCTGAGATGACTTTGAGTGGATCCTGGTAAAAGAACTGCTTGCACTGGTCACAGTGTTGCCCTGTGGTGTTGTCCTGACAGTCCTCACAAACACCACCACTGACTCCACCACTGGCCTGGTACACAGCCATGTCAAAGTGGCACCTGTCAGAGTGGCCATTGCAGTTACACCCTGAAAACAAAACAGTGAAGTATTTTACATCATGACTCTGATTATTGTGGTCTTGTCACTATTGCTTTCTACTAACATGGGGTTACTTGTTCCTTGTATGACTCGAGTGCCCTAACAAGAGCAGAGCTTCCTAGGTCTTATGCTTTACAGCCGGGGTGAAACATCAGAGACTTAGGACAGAGCTATGCACTACACTTGTGTAAGTGCCCGCACAGAAGAGTGTGGAGAATACTGTTCCACTGAAGAAAGATCAAGATGAGTGTTTCTTAAGATCCTAACATAATTATTCTTTTATATCCTACATTAACCATTATTGTGGAAATAAATAATGTAGCCTTGTGTAAGGCCTCTTTCATTCACAAGGAAGACCCTATGCAAACCAAGGAATGATCTTTTTTGCATGAGTTGCTTTTTCATTTCTTTATTATTATTATTTTTCTCTTAATTAAAAATAAGAACATGAGATAGCTCTCCTTCATGTAGGGCAACATAGTACTGATGAATACACGATTCCATCCATTTTTCTAAATAAGGCTTGGAAAAGTCTCCATTCCAGAAACCTATCCATCCCATTATGTATTGGGCTGAGACTGTGCAACACTGACTCTCCAGCTATTAAAAAAGAAAACAAAATGCTTAGGTTACTTTTGCAAGCATTGTCTTGTGTCCCTTCCGCTGGCCTCCAGGGAGCATCACTGTAGAAATCTTTACATCTTTCACAAGACAAACCTTCGGTATTGTGGTGGCAGATACATCTGCCATGGACCTGCAACATGGCGAGCACAGAGAGGAAGTAAATTAATGGAGAGGAGATAACTGCTCAATGTAAATCAGGAAAATTCAAAGCTCTTTGGCTCCCTCAGCTGACATAATTATTGACTGAAAGACTTTGAGAATGCCTGCAAACTGTAACCAAATAGTTCTACAACCACTGAGCAACATTTAAGAAACCCCACTCCTAGTGGCCTAGACTTCAACATTTTAAATTCTCTTTCTCTTCCTACGTCTCTCTACATTTAGGGGGTTGGGGGTGGTTTCCAGGAGAAAAATCCTCTTGTTCCCAGAGGGAAATAGTTTGCAATCATGTTCCCGAATTTCTTAATAATACATTTTTATGTGTTAGCTTTGCATCATTCTTTGTGCCAATGCCTCCTCTCCTGCTGCAGAGACCTTGCACCCAACCAGTGGCCATTCAAGTCTGCACACATCTCAGGCTACTTACTGCATTATGTTTGCACCATTACATCTCTGGTATTCTGCTGCTATTATCAATGTCTTGTCCCAGTTGCTTCAGAAACACCACACAGGTACCAACAAAGAGACAACTTCTGAGCAATCCATGCCAGGTTTTAAAGGAAGAAGTTGCATTGAAACATTTTATAAATTGGAGTTGCAAATGGTCAATTCAAACATCATCTGAGAACTTCCTCTCCTTCCCTTCCTCTCTTCCTTCCCCCTAAATACCAGGTAGGGACTACCCTTGTTGAAGACAGCATTAATGACGCACCATCCCAGGCTGATGGAAAACATCCCCCCGCAGATTCTGCATGGGATCACACTGGCTGGCATGGCCATTGCAAAAGCATCTGCCCCGCACAACCATTTCATAGACAGCATAGTAGTATTTCTCAAGGGGATCACTGTGCCTCCTTCCAAGTAGAGCATCCCCGAGGGTGTGCAGTTTAGTGAAATTAATCCTTAGGTTTGTCAGTGTAATTAGCTCTGGAAGGAAAGAAGAGAAATGAAGAGCCCAAGTTCACTTGCAAATGAACAGTATGAAATCTTCAGTGTGGAACAGTCATCCAAGAATTCCCCCATACTGAAGAAATAGTGAAAATGATCTTATATTGACCAAGATCCTGACCTGCACAGTGTCAGAGGCATGGACTCACTCTTGACACACTGCTGCATATGCATTAGCACCCTCCTTGGCATAGCTCTGCCCTGTATTTTCTCATACACTGCCTTCAAGGGTTTATGTCCACTTCTGAGACTGCTCCCAAAAAGCAGCGTGGTTTGAGCAACCCAGAATGGAAGACAGTTTAGGTGTAGAGATAAGCTCTGCAGAGCTGTGCTTCTTTTATCCTCAGGACTATAGAACAAGACTGCCCCATTTTATCTATTAATACAGATGTTTTCCTGAGTTCCTTAGGTACCTAATTTTCAACATTGTGAACTTAACACTGGTTGAGCTGTTTACACTTTCAGTGTGCAAAACAAGCAACACCAGCAAAATATCTCTGGAGGAAACCTGTACTGTTCATACCTTGGATATATGGCACATAGGGATCTTCTATTTCAAAGCTGGGATCCAAAGCTTTTAAAACAACCTGCAAAACAAATTAATACAGATCACTGAAGCTATTCTTTCTGGATATAAAGATTGTCACCTAAGACACATTTTGCTGATCCTATAGAATAAAAGAACAAGGCTGTGGCCCTGCTTCAGTGAGTGCTCTCACACTTTCAACATGGCTTTAGCTAGTGTAGGCAACAAGACCTTTTGGTGGATTGATGTTTCAGGAGGAAGGAAAATCAATGTAGAGATGGGATGAGCACGTACCAAACTGATTAAGGGGAAGGCCCCTGCCTTTAGTGGTACAGACCGATAAGGAGTGAAGAACTCTGATGAATCATAGAACACTTATACGAGCGGGAAGTCCACGTGAATTTGAAAGCCTGGAAAGAGCACTAGAAGGTTTTGTACAAGTTGTTTTATGAATTTGTTAGGGTGTGAAACTGAGGTGTTTGTCTCTCCCTTTTACTTCAGTCAAGTCAACAACACTCCATGTCTCAGAACCACTGTTAAGTGGACCTGATGGCTACAGACAAGAGGCCTTTATCTCCCGAAAAAGTCACATGTGATCTGAAACCATAGAAACACAGACAGTGGCTATACCTCGCCTTCAGTGGAGGGCTCGATGTCTGAATATCTTGAATCACAAATGACGTCTCCCACACTTTTTGCTGGACCAGAAGAGATGTTGGGAAAAGAAGATGCACAGTCCTGTGCAAAATACCTAAATGCTTTCCATGTCTGACCAAAGTCAGTGGAGCGCTCAACCAACATTGCTGCAGGTCGAAATGTCTGCAAGAAACATTATTTCAAGAATTCCTTAAGCAGGAATTGACAAGGCATCTCAAGGGGTTGTTGCATAGACATTCCTGTTTGGGATATGCCAAGAGCTGCCAATTCAATGTCAGTGTTTGGGAGCCTGTAGGCTGGTTCCATGATTCTCTGGAAAAGCCAATTTCTTCCTTCAGACCATTCTCTAGCAAAAGGGAAAGGTAACCTTCCACACAGAGACAAGGTTACTTTGTGTTGTGATATGCTAGAGTGGCAGGCATGGAAGAGTTAGTTGGTGTTCTCAATTGATCAGGTATTTAGGTTTTTTGCTGGTGTAGGGATGGTTGGACTCGGTGATCTAGGAGGTCCTTTCCAACCAGGATTATTCTGTGATTCTGTGATTGTAAGTGAGGACATCTACCATAACAATTGTAGTTGGTAGAAATAGGAATTTTGTAGAAAAACCAAAACTGCAACCATCTGGATCATACTGGATTTGCACAAGACACACTGCAAACAGCAGAACAGGCTATCCAGGGAGGTGGTGGAGTCACCAGCCCTGGAAGTATTTAAAAGACATATAGATATAGTGCTGAGGGACACGATTTAGTGGTGACCTGGCAGTGCTGGGTTGGATTAATGATCTCATTCCAATCCAAATGATTCTGTGATTCCGTGAGAAAGCTGATCTAAATTTGAAACAGCAACTCAGTCCAGAGATTTCCTAAATTTTTCAGGCTTAAATTTGCAAATTAACTTTTTTCCCAGCTTTAATTCTCAGATTTCTAGAAAACAGGACCAGAAGACACATGAATGGGAAGGTATTCACTTTATCCTCCCCCAAGGCAGGATCAACTAGAACTTAACCACATTTGACAGGTGTTTATCTAACCTGTTCTTACAAACCTCTAAAGAAGGAGCTTTCACTGCTTCTTTAAGCAATTTATTCCTGTGGTTAAGTAATTAGTGTATAGCATTACATAAAAGCTCTGGTAAAAGATGTACCTTAAAAGTCAGGATAAGGTGGCTGAACTGGAATAAAGTTTCTAAGTCCAATCTAATGCTGACATGGTCAATGCCTGAAAAGAGAATAAAAATTGAAGTAAATTGAAGACAATGGAGGGGCGGCTGAGAGAGCTTTCCCATGAGGACTTTAAAGATGCTTTTCCAGCACAGCAGCTAGGTTCTTTAGCGCATCCCCTGTGCACAAACCTAGCAGGTGGCTGCATCACTTTCTCAAGGGTGATTTTTCAGGAGCCTTTCCAGCATTGGCATTGGCAATGCTGCATATCACTGAGACTGCAGGAGACAGCCAAAGGTCCTGTTCGGATCATTCAAACTGAGGGCTGGTGATGGTAAGGATCTGGGTTTATGTTTTCCTGTATTTAGTTATTTTTTTAAAAAAAAACCCTCCACATCATTTGCTTCTTTCTAACAAAAAAGTGAAACAAAAAAATATAGTGTTTTCTCCATGCTAAACAGATGTTAGACCCCCTCAGACCTGAAATTGGTCATCAGCAGAACTAACACACCAGGCATCTTCAAAAAGTGCAAGAAGTATGGAACTCGCCTCCCCAATTCATATGTTCTCTATCAAGTTGCAAGAGCTCAGCTGATACCCCACTGTACAAAAGTGCATGCAACATCCCTAGCTGACTAGGCTGTGCATGAGACCTCATGGCAGAAGAAACATGAGGAGAGCTAAAAAAGATCCTCTTGCAGCTAGCCCACAGCTTCATTGGCAGTGGTATCAAAAGCAGGTGACACTTCCTGAAAAAACAAGGCTTATGAATTTTTAGTTGGATAGACAAAATAGGGGTAAGGTATCATCCTTATCTTTCTATGACTTCATTTCAGCATCTGCTGAATGCCAGTCACAGAAGTAAATCTCACAGTAACATCCTGCAGTAATATTTTCTCAAAGAAACTTACCATTTTCTGACTGCCACCACTTCTTTTTCCTATCAGGCTCAAAAGTTGTGATAACATTTTCAATCATGTGACTGTTGTGCTGCATATAGGGATTATATGGGTATCTGGAATCACAGAGAAAGCACTTCTGTTCACCCTAGAAAACAAGCAGAATAGAAGATCAATTTGGCCTCTTCTTGAAAGATCAGGTATGGGGGGGTATATGTATTTATGCCATTGCAAGACTGGAACCTATCACGTTGCTTTGGTTGCCTGGGCTTTTAATCACTCAAGCTTTCATAAATAAAGGACAAGTACAAAAATTAATCGTATACACAAAGCATGCATAGACTAAATATTGGCTCCCCTGCAAACGCTATAAAAAATACACTTCTTCACTTGCGGAGATGGGATCTCAGTAAGAGACAGTTTGTTGAGGTGTTGATTTTGGGTTTAGCTGCCAGAGGGTTTGTTTTGTAAGAGTTTCTCCAGAGAAATCTACTTTTTTACATTTTATTCCTGTCTCATAACATAACTTTCAGTCAGAGACAGCAGCAAGGAGGCAGAGGGGATACAACGAAGACTTTCAAGATCTGAAGAAGCCTTGAAGAGGAACATTCACTAAATCATTTATACATTTTTCCTATTTTTCACATCTTCTAGCAGCTCAGGGACCCAGCTAGGAGTAGCAGACAGATGTTGCATAAATGGAAGGCAAGGCTGGATGCAGGTACAGTGTAAGTGGTTGGTCTGGGCTGACATCACCACTCTGATCGCTTTGTAGGAACAGGAAAACAGGGGAAGTTTAAAATTGATGCAAAGGAGGAAAACTGTGATGTCAATAGGATGAAAGGGCCTTGTTTGAAAATGTAACAAGCGGAAGACAAAGGTGGCAAGGATTAGCCAGTATCTCAAAACTGAATGAGAAGCTTCAAAAGAACTTTGAAAGTGAGGGTAACAAGGTTTTCTTAAAAGTGGTAACAGGAGGATTGAGTGGGAGATGTAAGGAGGGGTGACAAGGTTAACCTGCTGGGTTTGGGAGATGACCCGTGCTGAGCGATGTAGGACAAACAAGCACAAGCAATGCATGATCATAGCTGGCAGAGGTAAGGGGAAGCATATGGAGGTGGCTGCACCCAGGGATGTCCAAGGTGGGCAGAGGCAGCTGCATTATGCAGGTAGACTCTGAATCTTGGGCAGAGCCTGAGTGCAAGGACTCAGTCATAAGCCAAAGTGGCAGGTGATGCCCAAGCTATGTGCCTGGCTGATGTCTGTAAGGGAGGTGAGGGGACAACACAGTGCCCCAAAGGAGCTGAAGGAGGCAGAGATTCAGTGCCCACGTCTGGGAAGCTGTCAGGGATGCTGCTGAAAACAGAAAGTGGAAGTCAGTGGCAGGAACTTGGCTGGAAACAATAGGAAAGGTAATGGTTAGAGAGGCACTCTTTTAGAGAGGCACTCTTCTTGCATGCTGTGGGGGGAAGTATTAAGAAAGGTTTACACATCTTTGTATTATTAAATCAGCTGGGAATTACTCAGATTTACATAAATGAAGAGACATAGGTTTACATGAAAAGGGATTCTACAAGAAAGATGGGGAAGGACCTTGTAGCAAGGCCTGTTGTAACAGGACAACGGGTAATCTTTTATGCTAAAAGAGGGGAGATTTAAAGAAGTGTTTTACAATGAAGTTGGTTACAATTAAGTTGGTGAAACACTTGAACAGGTTACCCAAAGAGGTGGTGGAGGTCCCATTCCTTGGGATATTCAAGGTGAGGTTGGAAGAGGCTATGAGCAACCTGATTTAGTTGAAGATTTCCCTGTTCTCTGCAGGAAGGTTGGATTAGATGACCTTTATAGGTCCCTTCCAACGCAAAGCATTCTACAATTCTTTGTGTTTTAATCATCGTGGTAATTATATATTCAGTCATTTTATATCACAAAATGAGTATGAAAGAACAATTTAGAAGATGAGAGGTTTATGGTTGCTCCATAAAAATCTCTTTATGCCCCAAACTGCAAGCGTGTGCATGTCCACATAAGACATGTCTGGTAAATCCTGTTTGCCACCAAAGTGTGCCCCTTTATACTCTCCTTAATACTGAGTCCTCTTCCTTTTAAATTGTGTGTAAGTAGTAAACTCAAGTGTAAGGCTAAAACCCACTTAACCTATATTTAGAAATGATAAGACACATTAAAGACTGAACATGATTTGTAGTGTTTCATTTTGAACACAAAGCAGTTGACCTCTAATCCTTTTCAATCTTAATTTTCATTAAGACGTCTCAACAGAGTCTTGGCTCTTGGCAGCTTCCCATTTTGGCTGAGGCACACTTCGATAATAAGGTTTGTTCTCATCATGATGCCTGACATGGGTCATCAGGAGGGGAACTGGGAGAGACAAAACTGCTTTGCAAGATGCAAGACACAAAGCTTTCTGGCCTGCTTCCAGCAAAGCATTCAAAATATGATGGTGAGAAAAAGAATTGAGTGGGACTCTGATACACTACAGGTAGTGACACACATCTTTAAGGTGAACTGATAAAGCAGAACACATGGCCAGAGCACAACCCTCTGTCTCTCAAGCTCTGCAAAACAGCAGTTTGTAATTCTAACCCTCTTCAGGACACTGTCACTAGGGGTCAAGATATGTTGAAGCAGCATTAAATCACAGGGATTATTGTGGAACAGCTGCTCCTTTTCATGAGTTGGTATTTACATAATTCAGAGGCTAAATGCAGGCAAGGGAAAATATTAATTTTTATTGCTCTTTGACCTCTTCTAAAAAGTGAAAATAAAAGGCAATTGTCCAGGTAAGGGGCAGAAAGACGATGTCTCTGAGATGCCTCTTTGTGCCCATCTATCCATCAATACCAAGACTCAGGCTATTTCAAGAAAGGAAAGAAGTATTCACATTTTTGCAGAAAACTGTGTTTGTGACACGTAACTTGGAGCAGGGCTCAGTGCCATCTCAGTATGGCAGAGCTTTATTCTGCAAACATGTTACACACTTTGCCAGAAGGTCAGAAACCTATAATTATTTCAGATTGCTTATAAATTAAGTTAGTGTTTAGTGAAAATATTTCTATTTGCAAAAATTTATTAGCTCAGTGAAGCCAAGCTCTCGGGGATGATTTTCCATTTCTGCCTGGCGCAGCTCCTGCTCACCTGCTGGTCTCTATTCCTGCTGTAGCCAGGGAGCAAGAGGGATCTCTCTGATCACCCAAGTTTTAGAACTTCCTACACACCCACGCTGCCAAAGACTGGACTACTCTGTTAGGCTTTCCATCTGCTAGAGATGGCTTTCTGCTTTTACCAACATTGGACTTATTTCAGATCAAAAGATATGAGAGGACATGGTGTGAATCTCTTAACAGGTTGCCTCAGTCTAAACACTCTGTAGGACATCCTCCAGCAAAGCAAAGATCCATCAAAGCAGTGCCTACAGCCTGCAGGACCACACTTTTCCTGCACTCATGTACAAACAAACCGAGGCCTTCACTGCTGAGGAATGAGTCAGAAAAGGACTGGCAGAGCAAAGCTTAAGATATCTCTCTGCTTATTTGCAGCTCAGGGACATTTCTCTCTCTTGAGATGTAGATCACTGTGGAGACCTTTCACTGCCAAAGCCTCCACATGTGCTGCAATAAGGCATAGACTTCCACCAGACTTAAGTCACACTGAGGATTATTCAGGTAGCTCCAACAGAAACTTCCTCCCCTGGGAAAATTGTTTTTATAGATGATAATACTGTTAGTAAATAGAGTTGAGTTTATTAAAAAAGAAAGAGCACACCAACCTCTAGGTAGCCTATAATGCAGTACTTCTGAGGTATGTTCATTCCACAGGTTGATGAGGCTGTTAACTGCTTGCTGCGACCCAGGAGGAGGTCCCCTATGGCTGGGTGGCAAGACCCAACATCACAGTCATCCTGTGCCTCTTGGAGTCTTATCAGCACTTAGCACAAAAAAAGATCAAAGAGAAATTACATTGTTTTGTATACTCAGCAGTATTCTCCAGACAAAACTAGTGAAATCCTAACATCAACAGAAAACTACTTGCACTCCTTTCGTCCTTCATGATATAATTCAGTAGAATGGTGACTCGCTTTGGTAATGAGCACAACTACTGCAAAATTGTTATTAAAATATATGCAGCAGATTGCAGTTCTATGGTAAACTTTTTTCTCAGCATATTACTGCACACTAAACATGCCGATCTGCTACAAGCAACACTTTATAATGCTTTCTACCCTGGCATGCAGTAGGATCACAGGCACTTCAGCTGACTCTGAACAGAGACAGATTTGAATTAATTCTGCTGATTTTTGTTGATTTCCAAGTAATAATGGTGAAATGGAGACCAGGACTGACATCAGATGTCCCGCATCAGCATTTCTGATGGTTTGCAATGACCTTCCTGGTCCGGTCTCAGAATGCTCTGTTCAGACTCCACTGAATGGTCAGTAATAATTAACCAGAATAATTATGAATTCTCTGAATAATTGCAAGATATTTCTGTTCATTTTGCCTGAAACAACTTTAAATATTTTCCCCATCATGTTAAGACTTCCTTCCAGGGCTTGTCCTTTTAAACAAGTTCTGTCCTGAAACCCTCAACAGGAATGGGTACCTCGGAGGCTTTATCTGTTCAGCTTTACTTGGCTCAACTTGTTATAAAAGCGCAGTTAAAAAAGGAACGATCAATACACGAAGATCCCACAGAACAGAAACAGTAGTGCAATCACGACAGTAAAAATAGAGTGGTTTACAGCCAGATTTCAGTCTAAGGCTCAGGCCTTAATTCAGACAATGAATGACACAGGATTCTTCAGGTATAAAGCAAAGCACATTCTTGATTATTGTATTTTTGCAGATGCATACTCATTGTCTGTTAGCAGGTATTAATTGCTCCCTTCAGGACCTGATTCTATCAACCACAACATGTATTGTTTCTTCATACTTATGTTTTATATTGTTCACAGTTCCTAGGCAGGAGAGTGAGGAATAAGGACTCACTGTCATATTTATTTTCATAGGGTATTTAAAAGCAGCACTGAAACAAAATCTTGGAGAGCAATGTAAATCACATGATAGTATTTCAACTGTAACATCTGTACTTACTAAGGTGTAACAGGACAGCCAGCCTCCACTTCATGTCTCCTGCAAAACTCAGACTAGTACAGCTGCAAGAGAAGAGCTAGTGAGTCACTCGGTGCTCTGCCTCATCAGGGCACCCATTGTGCAGAGCCTTACACAAAAACAGCCTTTAGTAATGTGACAGTCATAATAAAAATACAAAGATCAAAACAAAACCATGACTTTGATTCTGTACTAGTGACAATTTCTTATGACAGAAATGTTGGCACTGGAACCAGGATGAAAGCAGAGGGACTGTGAAAACATATTCACACTTAGTGTAAAGTAAAACAGAATGCTATCAGAAAAAGTACTGTAATATCCAAATACAAACTATGTAATCCTAACCAGATTTAGCAGGACTGTTTGCAGAGACCTAACTCTTTCTCTGAAGGTTCTTGTTTCTTTTTATTAAATGACAACAAATACCAATGTTCTAAGGAAGATGTTACAAATTTTTGGCAGAAACAAGACTGTGACTAAATCTCAAAGTGTGGAGAAGAAAAATAGGTAATTTCAATATCAGTGCAAAAGATATATGGGTGAACCTCAGAGGAAATTCAAGAGATGCTCACTTCTTCCTCTTCCTATTTACCCAGAGGAAAGTAAGAACTTGCCTCTGTTGGAGTAACAGAAGACAGCCTTGGATATAAAAGACAACCCAGCTTTCTGCTGCCAAACAATAGCCTGGCCCCCATTTTTGCACCTTTCACCTCTTTCTTTGCCTATAGGTACCAATGGAGATAGCATGCCCTGATGCATCTCCAGTTGGTAGGGCATCCCCTCATGAGAGTGCGGCTTCACAGCTCTGTTCTTGTTCCTCATTTTCATACGGCCAAATCTGTATGAAGTGATCTAAGACAAAATACCTTCCCGCAGAGTAGGAGAAACACAAGTATTAAAAGTATTTCAGATGACCAGCTTGGTTCATGCAGCTCTGTATAGCACAGGACACAACAGCAGTATCTAGACGGCTATTTTAGCAACCACAGGCAGGAGAAGCTATCAAGGGTCACCTGCCTCTTGTGCTGCTTCAGTTCCTCTAACCTGCCATGACTACAGAGATGCCAGCAAGCACCCACAGAGCTCTGCTTGGCTCCCCCAGTACAGAGAGAGCTGGCAGCAGAGCCAGTGTCTGAGCAAACATATTCTTGCACTGGATTTTAAATTTCAAGCTCTGACAGAATAACAGGCTCAGAGAAGACTTGAGCCGCAACCACTGTGACAGCATCATTGTGAAATACAGGCATCCACGATAAGTTGAACTTTGATAGGTACCTGTTTCAATCCCCGCCCTGCCTAACACCATGACATTCAAGACCAATGATACTCTTTAATCATGACTCCCTTTAACAGAGAAACAAGGACCTGTAAACCCCCAACATACTTTAGCTCCATGCTTATCAGGAAAATTAAATAGCAAAGAGGTCTTACCTGGGTTTCAGACAGCCAAACGTTTCAGTGGGAAATGAGCACAACTAACAGAGAAGCAAGCAAAGGCATAGCTGTGTGCTTCAGCTGGTGAAGACAGCATGTCCCCTGAGGCACCAAGGTGTAGGTGAGAATGAGATCCAGCCTGCAAGCTGCCAAAGGCTTGATTTGTGAACTCTTTCTGCCAGAGCTTCTGGCATCAGCAAATCTCTGCAGTGAAAGAAAATCGTGACAGGTGAAGTTCACAGCAAAAAAAGTTAAAGCAACTGAAAAGAGGAGGTTGGGAATCTCATAATGCTGGCAAACAACTCTCTAATTGTTGTTTAACTAAACAAGTGTTCGCTTGGGCTACTTTGCAACCAAAACATCAAAGTCTTTACAGCTATTTAACATCAGAAGTACAGTAGCATTGGTTTATCTGAACATGAGCTAGAAAGGATTACTCCACATGGTATGGGTGCAAATGGTTTGGAAGGGCTCACTGTGTTTAGAGATGTCAACATGCCTACCTGAGAGCTGTGATCACACCCAGGCAGACATATTAGCCAGCTTCAAATTAGCTCTGGATCCACTGAGCACTCTATTTTTTCAATTTAAAGCTAAAGACAATGTGGCAACTTGACTCAAGGCAGCTCTGTGCTTCCACACGAACTTTGTAACTGCCCACAGCAGCAAGCGTAGGGCAGGCAGGGTGGTGTGCGAGGTACAGCATGGTTGTGGGAAACCCAATGGTGGAGCCGCTTCTGAAACAGCTTTCACAAGTTCACAGAAAGGACTGACTGCTGTTTTCCTGTGTCCTAGTTGACACCAGGGCACTTTGATTTTTCAGAATGGCAGGTTGGCTTGGGTACACATTTTTAGTAGGAACTTACTTATTATTAGTTCTCCTCTGACTGCTTATAAGGCTTAACTCATGATCATCTGTAAAGTATCATCACATCCTTGAACAGAGAGTTTTCTGTCTGTGCAGAACATGTTTTATAAATGAGCCACAGCTTTTCTTTTGACAGTTCCTATTCTTTCAGAACAAAATAAGATGTGTGTTCTTTAATCCTATTGCGACACTCAATACTAAGTGTCCTCTGCTATTACAAAGATTGTTTGTTCTAGGAGAAATAATTAATAAACTTATATTTTAAAGTTATTTCCCTCAAGTGCATATGGAAATTAGCTGTGGTAGACTTTTTTCAGGCCAATTTAATCTGCATTTGGTTTGTACTCATGCATGATTAATTATTGTACAGATGGTTTATATGTGGTAGGTTTCAATACTGAAAAATAAGATGAAATTATATATTAAGATAGTAATTTTACATTTAATGTGTAAGTAGTATGTGCAGTGCTCTCTCAAAGAGTGACATAGAAGAAATTATTGTTGTTATGCTACTAAATGATAGGATCATTGACATTTTAGTAGCATATTTGGTAGGGAATTCAGATTTAGTTACAGAGAAATTATGCCAGAAGTAAATATCTAAGAAAATTTATTTGCAGAATATAGCCAGTCCTGTGTTTTGATTTATGTATGACTCCAAGCAAGAAAGAGGTTTTAAAGCACTTGAGGCAGGGATTAAGAAACTTCTTTCTTTCTTCTTTAATCTCTCCACTGGTAAAGGATCTGGATTTATAATGCATCACTCATCCCATACTGGCTGGAGGGAAGATAGCACTGGTGCATGAATTTTCAAGTCATCACAGGTCCTATAGCTGTCATTTCTTAGGCCCAAGGCATATCCGTAACACACACAAAGGACAGGAATTGCTCACACTTCGGAATATATTCCCTTCACAGACACCAACCAGCAGTGAGGTAAAAGGACAGGAGCAGAGGCACCAGTTGCATTTCGGACCTGTCTCTAGGATGCCAGCCGACAGGCAACTGGAAGCAGGTACCCACTTTCCTCAAACAGACATTCTGAATCAAAAGGTGTCTTTGGGTATATGGATTTTTTTCCCCTGAAATGAAAATGTGAAAAAGTTGGGGGAAAAATAAAGAAACCTGTTTTTCTTTAAATTTTCAATAAGAAACCTTTGATTATTCTTGCCACATGAAAAGTATTTCATAAACAAATCACCTGGGCTCCCTTTAGGGATCCCTACAGGGTCCATCCTACCATCTTCTTTAGATACTTAAACTCCACAACTGCAGGAATTAACCATGCGTGCTTTCACCTCCAAAACAGGGTCTCCACTAGAAGGGGTCAGTTGTACTAGACCTGTGGGAGACAGGAGAAGCTATATTGATATTGCCAACTTTATCAGGAGTAATCTAAAGCCCCTGCAAGTAAGATAACTGGAAAAGATTTTTAAAAGCCAATATTTGCTTTACAAGTGATTATTTCAGTTACATGGAAAAGTTTACTGTGCAGGGACCTGATGCATGTTTCAAGCTGTACAAGCCCCCAAAACAGCTATTTTTAAAGACATTTTGACTTTTTTTTAAAGGTATTTGTTCAGTTACATTCTTCAAGAAAAGAAAGAATGCAAAGTACACACAACACAGGCCAGAGGGTACGGTCCTTCCAACTCTGCCAAAACACTGGCTCAAGCAGCAAGAAGAGCAGTTGTTGAATTAGATTTACCTATGTGCTTTAAAAAGTCAATCATACGTCGTTTTAAAACATCAACCCATGTTTTGGCAAGCAAATAAAAGACCAAAGAAACCTCTTAGTAACCTAGGGATTAAAATTCTATTATAGTTTTGAAGTTAAATGTACAAGGACGATACACACAGAGCTGGGATGATGGCAACGGTTTTTCACATGACAACCACTGCCCTGCAATACAAAATAATGAAGGTTGAAAGCTTTTTCCACCACCAGTAGCTGTTAATAGGGCATAACAGTGCTTTTATTCTGCTAATGGCCTCTGTGATGTTGAAAGTGCTATGAAAAGATTGCCCTATTTTTACTCACCCAAATTTGTGACAGTGTTCTGTTTTAAATCCCTATTATTAGATTTTCCATACCTGTCAGCCTAAATTGCCCCAAGTATTTGTCTCTAGGTTAAAGTAAATCTTTCTGCAAAGGTTAAACTGATATTATTTAGAAATTACCCTGAGCTCAGAAAATTTCTCTGGCCCCTGAGGAACCTTTGTGGCCTATTGGCTTAGAAACGTTTTGTTACCAGTGCAGAAGATTTCCATACTGTAGTCTTGGAACTAAGATATTTGAAGGGTTTTTTATGGTGGGGTATAAACAAAAATCAGGAGACCACAATTTAGGTAACAAACAATGGGAAAAGTCCCATTGCTTCCCACATACTACACACATTTTAGGAGCATCCCACAAGCTCCTAAAATACCTTAGGAAGCTGCGGCTGTCGGGAAGACCTGACAGAGAGAAGGATGACAGTTGCAGTTTTAGGAAAGAAAAAAGTCAAGAGAAAAATGTGAGCACTGGAGGACAAGGATGGTGCAGCAGCAGCAAGAGCATCCACTGCTTGGTGGTTAGAGAGGTCCACTGACTCTCGTCCTTCAATCAGAAGCACAAAGAGAAAACAGCTCTTCCACCAGCATGGGAAGCGTCTGAACTACTGATCTCTGAGAAGTATGTCCTCAGTGTTTCAACCCTTCTTTTAGAAGAACTGCAAATTTAAAATATTACGGAATGAAGCAATTTTGGTTCATTTTGTTCATGTTAGTAAAAGTGAAATGGATTGAAAATCACTTTTCATTACTTCATTGGAAGAAATGGTTTCTTTCTCACATAACTGGAGAACAAAACTTGCACAAAATCAGTAGGCTTTTGAAAAAAACACACATTTAGGCTGAAATAAATAAAGCTTCAGGGAGCTGTGGAAATAGAAGGTCTGCATGGTGAAACAACTGAGAAATCTGACATTTTTCATCTGTAGTCACCACTACCTGTGACACCCATGTTGCCTGGTGGGGCACCACAACAGCACTGTCACACAGCCCCTCTCCTTACACAAGGTTCCTGGTTGCAGATGAGAGCAAGTGCAGAGCAGACAGGTATCAGGTGAACCAGAGTTCAGTCAAAAACCTCAGCAGCTACCCACATCATCTTTTGCCTAATTTAGAGATATATTTCATCATGGACCCTAATGATACAACCAGGAACAGCAGCACAACAGTAACAACGTATGCCAAAAGTTTGGGGAACAGGATAGACAACATAATCCCTGCTTTACCTTTCTCACAAGCACTCAATTATACCACATGGGCATAATTCATTTTCCTGATCACCCCTTGTCATATGGAAAGAAAGTACTGTCACGACCAACGGGAGCAGCTGGGTGCGATGGAAACCCAGCCAAGCACAGAAAATGTCAGCAGCAAATCTGGAGAACAAATACCTCTTGCTTTCTAACGCGGTTAGAACATTAGGCAGCTCCTCTCCAGCAGAAGGCAGCAGGAAGCATCTTTCTCTCACTTTCAGTGCCGAGCACATTTCACCAGTAGTTGGTTCATTAACGCATTGCACGCCCTTCCTGAGTAGAGAGTCTGTGACCACTACCCTGAGCTCCTGGCAGTGGAGTCAAGGGAGTAGGTGTCTGTGAACACTGAGCCAGATGGCACTTCAGAGTCTCTGCTGTATCTTGAAATGTAAGCATCCTGCAACAGAAAACAGTTCAGACCTCTGGGGAAGCTGGGGTCAGTTTGAAGCTGGAGACTGAGGGTGAACACGAGACAGGTACCTGGGTGATTCAGGTACCCTGTCAGTGAGAAGGTTTATTGGTTTGAAAAGGTACTCGTGGGGACACAGACTAGGCAAGGAACATGTGGAAACAGCTGGGCAAGGGATCAGAGAGACATGCAGGAAGCTGTAGCTGGAAGTTGTGACTCAGTCATACGGACATGAAAGAAATGCCATGTGCTATGCGTTCAGAAAAAAATGCATGAACAGAGGCTGAAAAACCCAGGACATGGCTACAGGGTCAGAAATACAATGTTTAAAGAGCTGGGATTCACTGGATTTACCAGGCACGCTGAGATGTTCATGGAAGAGTAACCTGGTCACTTCAGATTGCTTTGCGTCAGTGTCCTGACAATGAGCTGGAATCCTGGTGATTGTCAAGATTACACCTACGCCAGATAAAGCTTAATTAACAGTTGCTATCTTTGCTAAGTTCAAATCTCATCATATTCAAATGGTAACAGGAAGCAACAGGCATGGTAAAGTATAAAACAAAATCCCCAGACAAAACAAAACAGCACCATCAAAATTATTGGTGTTATTATTCAAGATAAAACAATATTCTTATGAGGCAAAACGTTTCTAGCAATTGGCCAATACTTTCTTACAATCTGTTTGCCCTGGCAGAACATCAAGGGAATCATTTTCAAGAAAACTCTAAAGATTCATTTCTGATAGAACCCAAACCATCACATATACAAAGACTTCACCATTAGTTTGGGGAACCTTGTTCTGCTGATTAAGTATCAACTTACATGCATAGAATTATAGAATGGAGAGGGTTGGAAGGGACCTCTGGAGATCATTCAGTCTAACGTCCCTGCTAGTGCAGGATTGCCTAGAGAAGATTATACAGGAACCATGTCCAGGTGGGTTCTGAATGTCTGCAGAGAAGGAGACTCCACAACTTCCCTAGGCAGTTTCAGTGCTGTTACCCTCACTGTGAAAAATGTTCCTTATGTTTGAATGCAGCTTTCTGTGTTCCAGTTGTGACCATGGCCCCTTGTACTATTGCTGGGCACCACTGAGAAGAATCTCATTCCCCCTAACACTCACCCTTTAGATACTGGAACAGATGAGATCTCCTCTCAGTCTCCTCCTGTCTAAGCTACATAGAGCAAGCTCTCAGCCTCTCCTCATAGGTAGATTCCCTTGCGGATCCTCTTGGTGGTTCTACACTACTCTCTCCAGTAGCTCCATGTCCTTCTTGAACTGGAGTGCTCAGAACTGGATGCATTATTACAGATGTGGCATGCTGGTAACATATTTGATGATAAAGGTCACAACAACTTGAGAAAAATGATAAAATATTAGTAAGATTATGTCAATCTTATTATTATATCCTAGTAAAATATCAGTTCACATATGGCTTATCCAGACCCCTCCAGAACTCTTAAATTTATTTTCTTTTGTGCAATTAATAAATAGCAATGCCTTTCCCCCTGTCAAAGGCAAATAATTCACACCCCTGCACTACACCGGCTTGGCATACCTACTCTAAAAGAGGGCAGACTTAGATGAGATTTGGGGAAGAAATTCCTGACTAGGAAGAATGCTAAGGCACTGGAACAGGTTGCTCAGAGAATCTGTGGATCACCCATTCCTGGAAGCATTCAAGGTGGGATTGGATGGGGTTCTGGGCAACCTGGTCTAGTGGAAGGTGTCCCTACCTGTGGCTGGAAATAGATGATTTCTGAGGTCACTTCCAATCTAAACCATTCTATCACCATTCTCAATCAGGTAGTCCTCCAGAAGCCCAAATCCTTTCTGCCATCCAGGTTTTTCAAACCAGTAATTCTTTTCAAGATGAAGCGTTATGCTGGGACACAGCAAACTTGTAGCCAAGGAGTAAAAAAACCTATGATTATTTGTGAATACACCTTCAAAGAAATCTATAAATAAATGGTCATTTTTTAAAGGAAAACTATGTTCCAGAAAATGGAAAACAGAATGTTAAAAATCAAAGGAATACCGAAGGTCACAACATACATTAGTGTGTCTCGTCTCCTGATAGCTGCTGGCCTTGTGTTGAGTGTTTAGACAATCCGAGAAGCCATTATGCAAAAGGATTAATATTTTTTATGTAACTTGATCAACTATAAAAATATTTCTGTTTTATAAGCATGGTCTAATGACTATAAATACCCAAGTGACGATAGATCAGGATTTATTACTAACATGACATTTGTAATCCAGACAGGAATTCAGCTTGGTGACTGATGTTCCCTTCCTCCCCACACACACCATACCATCCATCAACAACATATGGCAAACCTCTGCTGAATGGAAGACACAACTTTGAATCAGTTATCCGTTTACACCAAACAATTTCAACTCTTGGGAAAAGGAAAAAACCCAACAAGATTAGATTGTAACACTCCTAACCGCAGTTTGCTCAGTGCTTATCCCAGCTCTCCTGTAAGTGAAGTGTGAATCTTGGGAATCAAAGAATCCTTAGGGATTGGAAGGGACCTCAAAAGATCATCCAGTCCAATCCCCCTGCCACAGCAGGATCACCTAGACCAAGTCGCACAGGAACACATCCAGGCAGGTCTTGAACATCTCCAGAGAAGGAGAAAACAGCCCCATCAATTGCCTTTGAAAAATTAGAGCTTCTGTACAACATTTGTCTTGTTTTCACGATGAATTAACAGTAAATAGAGTTGTTCCAGAGAGCTGAACTAGCTTTAGCACACTTTTCCTTCCAATGAACTGGCCTGTTCTGCATTGTGAGAGCCTAAGAATGAACATCATCCAGAAAAACCTTTTCTCAAAAGACCAGAGGTGTGACCGAGCTGTAAAATCAATGTGCCGAAGCAGTTGTCAAGGCCTCCTACCCTGGCCAGAGGACAGCCCCGCGCAAGACGGGCGCAGAGGGCCTGCAAGGCCCGCTGCACTGACCACCCCTTCACCGGTTCCTGCGAGCGTGGTCCCTCTCCATAGGCCGAGCGCATTTGCCCCGCCATCGCGGGCCCCAGAGCCCAGAGCCCAGAGCCCAGAGCCCAGAGCCCAGAGCCCAGAGCCCAGAGCCCAGAGCCC
>VZRI01007505.1:97779-119535 GCA_013397515.1 Upupa epops | reverse complement strand
GGAGCGAACCATGGTCAGCGAGGCGGGCGTCGAGCAGCGCGTCGCGGTTCCGCTCAACCCCCTCCCGGCCTCGAGCACGGCGCTGGCGAACGGCGAGAGAAGCCAGAGGTAGGGGGTGGCGGTGGGGAGCGGCCGGCGCGGCCTGTCCCGCCCCGCAGCTGACCTGTGCCCGGCTGCGGGCCCGCCCCGGCGTGAGGGCAGCGGGCCTAGGTCATCGCCCGGGGTCTCTCTCGATGCGTGCAGCAGGGAGGGGGTTGGTAGGTGCGAGGTTCCCGAGTTGGAGATGTGGGGGATCCGGGTGAGGGTCGCCCCCCGGGTGTGGCATTGGGTGAGCACAGCTGCACGGGTGGCTCCGGTGCGTCAGGTGGGTGGTAGGGTGCTTCGACGGGAGCTCTGCTCCCCGGTGGCGTTTGAGCTGTGCTTTTGGTTGTTTTTGGCTTGTAATGATAATACTTTTAAAAGAAAATGCGGTTAGCTTTTGGGTTCATGATAGGTTAGTTGGGTAGCAGCGGCTTCCAAATTTCACCCGTGGGTTAAGCTGGGCAGGGGGGAAGGTCTCTGTCCGTCTCTCAGTTGTGTAACTGAGAGCGAGTCTGTGTACACGGGCTTGAAGGAAAATGTGTACGAATGGGTACTTCAAGCTACATTGTAAAAATCCACATACTTACTGACAGAGAGTGATTCCAAGAGTTTCTTAGCAAAGTGCTTTCAAATTCTGCAGGTTTATTGTGCCCACACATGTGAGAGCACAGAGGACACGGGGGAAATGCAGCATTGCTAAGCTGGCTTCAGTGCGCTTAGTGTAGAATAGCAGGCACCCTAGCCCGTGTTCCCTCTGTGCTAGCAAATGTTTTGGCTGCAGTTACTGCGTCCAAGTGGCTCTTTTGCTGGATCTGTGCTCCAGAGTTTCTAAAGTTTTCCTTAAGCTGCTTTGGAATAGAGTTGAGATAATTCTTTACAATACGATTGTATAGTCTAGTAAGGACAGGACCTTGTTTACCTGATTTGCGGTTTCTTTGAATCCTTCACAAGACACACGACACATAATTCCTTGTTGGTCTCTGTAATCTGATTTAACCGATGCTCCCACCAAGTGCAGGGACTGCATCTCCATGCTAAAGTCTGAAGAGAATTTGTGTACTGAGAAAATAGCAGGCATAGGCTGTGATTCTTCTCGTGAGTTTTCTTCTCCAATGAAGCCTATTGCTTTGTTATTGCCCAGTACGAAACCTGTTCAGGAGCAGGGAGGGGCAGAGCAGAGAATAGCTCTTGAGTAATTACCCTAGGACATGCTGGAGACTTGATGTGCTTTTGAAACGAGAGATAAGTTGAAAGATTTTTCCACAAGACAATGAGGAGAATCTCATGTTGACAGTGTGGGTTAACATGCCTGCTTTGTCTTCAAATAGGGGACAATAATATGGTGTATTCTCAGAATACAATAAATGCACGGTGGCGTTCATAGCTTTAGAAATTCTGAGCAAAAAGCAGCATTGCCTCACAAGGAAAGCAGCGTTGCCAGCTTGTTAAAACACGCAGCATATTGGTGGGACTGGGTTGTGTGAGCATGTTTGCATGATTTGGAAACAGTTTAAGACAGTATTTCCTGGGCAGGCTGGTTCTCTTGGCATCTTGCTGTTTAATGCCTCAATGACTGAGTCAAAGCGGAGCAGCAATCTGGTCATGGACAAAAAGAATTATGAAGGATGGGGCTAACGTTTGGTAATTTGCTTTGGGGCGCATTTTTATAGAGGAAAAAAAAACCACTGATTTGATTATGGCCGTAGTATTCTACAGCTATGAAAGTGTGAAATGTGGTTTGTTTTTTTTCTTTAGAGTAAAATGTGTGCCCACTTTGGCTGAGTATAGGAACCCAGTGCAGTTTGATATTCTCCTGCATTTATGCAGCCTATTAGGTATTCCCTGCTAAGTCAGTGACTTCCATGCATTGCTAGGAGTGTTTAGCAAGCTTAAATTCAAGACTGAGTCTTGTTTTCTTTTAATTTAAAATTTAATATATCCAATGCTAGTAAGAACTACACTGGGAAAGAAATTAATACTAATTAAATGATGAATGTGCTGAATGTGGGTTGAATGTAAACAGAATTGTCCATGCCAATTTTAACAGTTTTCTTGAAGCCAGAGTAACTGGTTAGTAATTGTCTAGAATGTTTCTTATAAAGAGATTTTTTTAGATTTTAATTGCCTTGTTATTTTTTATTATTATAACCATTTGGTTTGAGCAACATTGCTTGTGTGGATCTTAATCACAGCAATTTATTCTCAAATCAGAGGGAATATATGAAGGAGGAGGTGGAGGAGGAGTGTACTGAAGATGAGGCGACTGAATCGGAAGAAGACATTGAATTTGATGAAAGAATTGGATGCCTTTCCAAAGGTTCCTGAAAGCTATGTAGAGACCTCAGCAAGCGGAGGCACAGGTAGGCCTTATTGAGGTGCTGACATAATTCATGTTGGCTGTTAGCTCAGTCTGGCATACTCTGGGAATAGAAACTTCAACAGGAGGAAGGCAAGCATCTGTGCTCATTTGAAACTGGCCATAATTGGTTTCTGAATTTCTTTTGTGGACTGTCTGAGCTCATCTCCTTCATGGAAAGGCACAGTATCTTACTCAAATGGATGCATTCATTACTCACCTCAATGGAGACTTTTTGTGTAAAACTGGTGAGGCTCAACCGATGCAAAGGTTCACTGTAAAAAATTCCAGCCAATTACAGTTGGACATGCACTGTGCCAAGGCCATAATAAAACTTTTCCATTTATTGTCTCACTAATCCTTTTTCTTGGGTTTCTGGGTGAGATTGTGTCAGTCTGAGCTGAAATGCAGATGGGATTCACCTGTGCATTTTATAAGAGGTGTCTTAAGTTCTGGCTAAGTTGAGCATCAAGATAAAGAGCAGCTTTCTGAAGCTTTTTTTCTTGAAGGTGTAGTTGATTTTAAGAGTAATGAAAGCCCTTTGAAGAACTAAACACTTTATTCCAGAATGATCATTTATACTTTCCTTATTAGTCACTTCTTAGTTGCTTCTCTGAAAAGTCTGTAGCCATCAGAAGTACCTTTACTATAAGTATCTGAACAGAAAATTGTGCCTTTAAGTTGGATTGGATTAAAGGTAGCTTGATCTGGAAATGATGACTTCATCTGTTGGACTACTGAAATAGTTTGCAGTTAGATAAGGAACTACTGGCAGTTAGTTTGAAAAGGAGGACAAAAATCTCTTTCATGTGCTATTATGTCTGAAAAAGGACCAGAAGCAATTGCAATCTGCAGATAAGCCTGTGAAGTGATTCAGCCACTTGTGGTTTAGAAGTAAATATCACACTTTGCTGTGTGGCACTGTATTGCTTTCCTGAATGGCACTGTTAATTATTAAAAGATTATTGTAACAAAAATAATCTCCAAGAACTGATCAAGTAACTCTTTGTTAATGTTTGCCCCACTAAATAAGAAAGCAAGTTGTTTTTAATGTTGTAAATTGCAGAAGAACAATAAATGCTACAAAAATTAAATTTTTAAGGATAGCACCAGGGAGAAAACATCAGTTCATGAGAATTTCACTTTGGTGAAGGGTGCCTCGAGGATTTCTCAACACCAGAAGTTACTTTAGCATTCTTTGGTTTACGTCAGTAACATTATAAAGGATGATATAGGATTCTCTAACTTCATACCATTAGAAAATCTGAAAATAGTGTTCCTGTTAATTCAGAATAAATGTGCCAGGCTTATCTTCTGGTGTTACAGATGCAAAACACACCAAGACTATTCTTAGGCTTTTGTTGACTTTAAATCATTGCAAAAGAAGTAGCGGCCTTTCAGGCTGAAAATCCAGCTCTGAGGCTGGGTGAACCTTCCAGCTATCTCTGGAAATTCTACTACATTTTATTTTCCTGTTCAGATCCACAAATACCTTTGCTCAGAATTACCCAAAAAGCAGCTGCAGCTCCAGTTGTTTCTTTGTGGTTTTGATAGATCACTCTAGCTTTCCTACTATATAGTTAGGGTGAACTTAGCCTGCTGGGCTCCAAAGGGAAATTGATAGCCAGAATAATTAACTGATGAGTGCATCGCTTTCCCAGTATGCATTGACCTGAAGGTTTTCATAGACATGATTGTTCCCTAGCTTCAGCTGAAAGCTGGAACTTGAAACAGTACAGATCAATGCAACGGTCAATGCTGCAGCCTGTGGTTTCTCTTCTGATCCCATAGGACATTGCCTTCAATTCCCCTGCAAATGGAAAACATATTGTCAATAAGCTGTACTTATCACTACTGTGCTCCATAATTGAATTTTTTTTCAACTTAACAAGAACTTTGATTTAATAAAAAGGATGCTTCTGGGTATCTTTTACTGTATTTCTGACTTTGCACCAGGATAATCTTCCATTTGTGGTGTACAGTTTTGCAAGTTTGATGAATAGGTGGCTTTGGAAATGAGGCACATAAGTTGTTAAAATCTACCTATTAGTTTTCTTTCACCTATCTAGCAGCTGGTAGAATGGGAAGCTAAGTGTTTATTGCCAGTGGGAAAATGTTTGCATATGGGAGTAGGTGTGAAAACATTTTCCTAAGAGTAGTTTATGGATTTATAAATCAAGGATACCAGTATTGTGCTGGCAGTGCTTAGATTCTGGAATGCTAGAATTTTGCTCTGCTTTTGTCTCTGAATAATATTTCTCACAATCTAACATTTTATTTTCTTCTTTTGACGGCTCAGTTTCTCTGATAGCATTTACAACAATAGCTTTCCTAACTATAATGGAGTTCACAGTGTATCGGGACACATGGATGAAATATGAATATGAAGTAGACAAGGATTTTACTAGGTAATTTTATTTATTGCAATTCCTTTAAAAATTAGTCTGGACTTCAGGACAGGAAAAATTTAAAATATTTATGTGACCTGTGAGCAATTTGTAAAAATGAAAATAAAGGAAAGTAATGTTTTTCTTCTGTTGATTGGTCTGGGGCTTTTTTATTTTCTGCAATCTGTGAAGAAATGGAGATTTCTGCAATGAATGTGTCAAATCGGTGAGATTTATTGGTGAAGTTTTCTGAAATACTATTTGCAAATGTTGTCATATGAAACTCCCTATCAGCTGTGTAAACCCGTCACATTCACAGGATGCTTACTGGAGGAGTTATAAAATTAGAATATTGCCATGATTCTTTGTGTTGCTGGTGGTGAACCTTAAGCGCTCAGAACTTTGACTTCCTGTGTGACTTAGTCTAGGTGATCCTGCTGTGGCAGGGGGATTGGACTAGATAATCTTTCAAGGTCCCTTCCCATCCCTGATGATTCTATGATTCTCTCCTGTGATCAGCTGCAGATACATTTGCTGTTAGTTTCATGTCGTTGTCTGGACTGTGTTCACCTCTGGAGGTGATCAGGCACCTCTGAGTCCGTGAAGTTAATGGAGATTTTGTATACTGAACGCCGTTAAATGTCATGCATCTGGAACAGGAGTGACTTTAAAAGCTCTTTGACTAGTTGCTGTGGTAACAGGCTAAAGTATATTAATTGGATGTCTTGTACATTAGAAATACCAAAGCCTTCAGCAGTGAGAAAAAACTAAGAGAAATCTTAAGCAAAATGCATAAAAAACTGAAGAGTAAATCCATTCAGACAGATGGGAGTTTCACATTTAGATCTTTGCAGAACTAGGTTATTTCCCTAGAGTAGCTATTGCACCAGAAGGATAGGCTAGTGGTTAAGAGATATTATGAGACATGAGAGATGTCCTGCTGCAAGTTTTCTGGTTTGAGGGCTAATCACTCAGCCTGTGGTTCTGTGGCAATACAAACTGATGGAGATAGGTATCACTTTAAGTGCTTCTGTCTGCTGACCATGCATGATCCCAAGTTGAGCTGGTGTTGAATCCCTGGCTATGTGATTTGCGGACAGCCAGGTTTCCAGAAGCAGCTTCCTGGATGGGTTAGGGCCATATAAAGGAGTTTCTTCATTATAGTTTAAATGACTTTTGTCAAGCTAACGTGATAACCAGTAGGAAATGCCCAAAAAGTTGTGGAAAGTAAACAGTAAAATACTGAAAGCTGTATTCTTAATATGAGTCTTGACAAATTCTTGGGCCAGTATTATTTTCAAAAAAACCTGTTAACTCCAAAGTTTAATTTTAAAATAGAACAGAAAAGCCTGATGTTTTTATCTTTTAAGTTGTAAGGAGTCCTCAGTGCTTAGTCCATCTTGGTTCACCCAAATTTTAAACAGCTTAAGCTTACATTTATTTGTGTAAATTTTATCCTTTGTGTTTCAGCAAGTAATACGAGAATTTAAGTGATATGTCTCTTAACACTTGTATTCAATGTCTCTCACTAGCTTTTTACCTTTTTTTTCTTTCCCAGTAAGTTAAGAATCAATATTGATATTACAGTTGCCATGAGGTGTCAATGTAAGTATTTCGTCAGCAAAATTTCATTTTGAAACAATTTAGGGGCTCTGCAGAGTATGCATTTGCTTGCTGTATAGTTGGATATCATTCAGTATGAGATTTCTTCTGATCTTGATGGCGTGTAGTGATCTTGATGGCATATGACTCACTGAAAGAATTGCAAGATGTGAAGTATTTATGCCACCTTATTTGCATCTTGCACATCTTTGCTTTGTCTGGCAGCAAAAAATGTGATTGTTGTTCCTGTCTGTGTGAGACTGGCATGTTCCAAAAGCTCATTGTGCAGCAAAACTCAGGAGCAGGAATTTATCACAACTTTCTTTATAAACATGGCAAATATTAATCCTGTCTGTTGTTTAACAACACTAGAACCATGAGGTCATTTCATCCTCCTGATGAACACATGGATGCCTTGCTATTTAAAGGCAACACTTACTATTCTTTTGATGTCATTTAGATAATGAACCAGGATGGGATTTGGCTAGGTTCAAACTTGCATTAATTGTACAGTGCAGCAGTACCATACAATGTGTGTTTTCTCACAAATATTAAATCACAAGTTGTCTCTTCTTAACACTTAAAATTATTTAAATGTTTCAGTTACTTTACAGTTAGCATTATTATTATTTTTAAAACTCAAAAATTTTTTTTAAGAAGCAATTTTACTCCTTTTGCTAGTCTTGATTTGGATTGATTTGCTTGTGGAGCAGGAGAAAATATTTATGCATGACACATCCTGCGATTTTTGTGTAGGTGATGATTCAAACAGCCTATCTGAAAGTGTTACAGCAGTGAGAAAATACTCAAATCTGAGAAGTGTGTTCCTGGTCCTGTGCATCAGTTGGTGATGCTCTGATATGACAGGTGGAAACATAAGATTCTGTGGTTCTCCCTTACATCCCAGATATCTGCTTCTTGCCAGCTTTGGATGTTTTGGGTTTTTTATTTTGTTTGGACTTCTATAACAAGGCAACAATAACTTACATGGAGAGTTTGCTGCTGTACTGTGTAACTTGATTTCAACTTGATATTGTTTGTTTTGTGTTCACCTGCATGACTGTTAATGTTTTTCTCCATGTTTGGAATAGATGTGGGGGCTGATGTTCTGGATTTAGCAGAAACAATGGTTGCCTCTGCAGATGGGCTGATCTATGAACCACTAAGTTGATTCTTACATCTTCTCTTCTTTATGAAGGAAATTGTTCTTTTCTTGATGTGGAGCACTGCTGGGCTGACTTGCTTGTTTCCACTTGTTCCTGACAACTAGGCTGCACAGAACCTCCGCAACTGACTCTTGAAGTGAGGTCTGCAGTGCTTACACCAGAAATCTGAAAGTTAAAAAGACAAGAATTGGGATTCCTGTGTGTTTTCACTCCCTGCAAATACAGCAGATTCCCCCATCAGTGCTTTTTGACAAGCTAGTGATCTACAGCTACTAGTTAGTTTTATATATGCAAATTCTAGGGGTAAATGCTAACAGCATATGGGAGGAAAACTATCAGAAGTCTCATAAAAAGAGAATTGATGTAACTGCTTTTTAAGTAGAATAATACTATGATTCTAGAAGTCATGATATTCTTATAGCGTGGAGTAGCATTAAAAATAGTAAATTGAGTTAATAATCTTTTAATTTCTGTATTGTGAGCTGAAGGCTCTGGAACTGTGTAAGCTTATGCTCTTAAAACAGTTGTGCTTGCATAATCCAGTAAGCTTTGAAGTACTTGGGCTGTATAAAAATTATATATTGCCTACAGAAAACTCATTAGAGAATGTAACTTAATGCTGTAATTAGTATGTTCTCTATTAACTGAACTATATTCCAAATTATATTAGTTTTGTCCAAATTCCTACTTGTGTGTGAGAGCAGGAGGAGATGGCTGAATTGAAGGACTCGCTTGGGAAGGGGAAGGATGTCTGTTTTATTTGTTCTCCTTGGAGCATTTCCTCTTGTTTGGACAGTCATCTCTACACTGCTGTAGCCACTGCATTCCAGCAGTTGCTCCAGTGATTATAGTCTTACAAAGAGGGAAATCCCTATGCTTGATCTCTTCTATGGCCATAGCTCTGTCTAGGTTTTAGCATTAATTGTGATTGAATTTACTACCTGGAGTACATAAGTGTTTAAGGATATATATGTATCTCTGAACTCAGTGTGCAGATCTTGCTGGTAGTAGGCTTGTGCTGATTGAAGTGTGGTAGGTCTAATGGCTTCTCTTAAAGAAGTGCTCAATGCGGGATGACCCTGGCAAAACACAGGCTACACCTGGACCCTTGTCACTGCTTAGCAGTGAATAACAATTTAATTATTCTTCTAGCCCATGCTAGACAAAGGCTAGAAGGACAGAGACTGCTAAGAATGATTTATGAGACCTTTAGGAAAAGATGCTGAAGTTACCAATAAAAACAAGTGAATAAGTCTTGGTGGGGAGGGAAGGAACAGAAATTCCATACTTGAACACTGAATGTAATGTGCAAAGTGATCAACTCTAGTATGTGCTCCCAAGTGTGAGGATGGTATCTTTACACCCCAGTTCTCTTCTGTGTTTCATGGATGAGGCTTCAGTGCTTCCTAACATGTTTTTTAAAATGTGTTATCTTTGTTTCAGGTAGTATTTGATCTCACCCCACAACAAAAAGAATGGCAAAGGTAAAGCACTGAGATACATGCCTATGGTTTGTATTATATGTTCTGAAATGGCATTGAGTTACACCGGAGCTACATAACAGCTATCTTGGATCTAGCAGCTCCTGCTGTTAATTTAAGAGTACAAACCTTTGAGAAGACATTAGTTTACTTTAGTCTTTTTAATGATTTGATAACCTTGTAATGGAAGAAAAATACTTTGGACTTATGTGTGGAATTGAGGCATGCTGTGTCAAGCCAAAGTGCATGGACTTGTTCAAATGAGTTTCCAAACAAATGCTTAGTAGTACAGATTTTAATGATAGCTTGATATTTAAATGTCAGAGGTGAACCACAGTAACAAATTGGCATGGTCTTACAAAAACAAATGAGTTCTGAGTCTTTCAGTTAACTGAATTGATAGAGTTTTACAATTTAAACTGGAATAGCTGGGATGTGTGTGTGGTTGCTGTAATGATAGTCTTGTAATAGAACCTGCAGCTTATTTGAGAGTCACACTAGATTCAGCCTTTTGGTAACACACAGCTGTGAACACCAGAGTTTGAAGCTCTATATAGGAGTGTAATGTAACACTTCAATACTGACATACATCTTGTCGATGTCTCCAATTTATAATCTGCAACTGAAGATAATAATTAATTGTGAAGTTATTTTATTGCTGCATCCTTTCACACTTGTCTGTAATCCTTAGGGTGCTGCAACTAATTCAGAGTAAGCTGCAGGAAGAACATTCTCTTCAAGATGTGATATTCAAAAGTGCTTTCAAAAAAGTCTCTACAGCACTGCCACCTCGGTAAGAAAAATTGGGATGTTGTGTTGTCATTCTCCCTTTCCCCCACCAGTTTTGTGGGTTTTTTTCCAAAAGATAAGGTTGTAAGAAAAGAAAACCTTCCTGATTTTCATTGCATTTAAAAGTAATGTACTTGCTTTGGAGAGCAGCTGTTTTATAAATATACACACCTACACCTGTTCATTTAATCTGATGCTTCCTTGTGTAAATGAGTAACGCCACATCATAGAATCCTCATGGCTGGGAAGGACCTCTAGGATCACCAAGTGCAGTCCTCATCCCAGCATCTTTCCAGCCCCTAGACCATGGCCTCAACTGCTCTCTACTTGCCTTTTAAACAGCTCCAGGAATGACAACTCCACCATCTCCCTGGGCAACCTGTTCCAGTGCCCAACCACTCTCTCAGTAAAGAAGTTCTTTCTAATATCTAATAAACCTCCCCTGACACAGTTTGAGGCCATTTCCCCTCGTCCTATCATTAGTAATTTGGGAGAAGAGACCAGCACCAGCCTCACTGCAACCTCCTTTCAGGTAGTTGTAGATACCTATAAAGCCTCCTCTCAGGCCTTTTCTTCTCCAGACTAAATAAGCCCAGTTCCCTCAGCTGTTTTCCAGGCCTCTCACCAGCCTCATTGCTGTTCTCTGGACCTGCTTCAGCCCCTCAATGTCCTTCTTATACTGTGGTACCCAAAACTGGACACAGTATTCAAGGTGCAGTTGCACAAGTGCAGAATACAGGGACACCATCACCTCCCTACTGCTGCTTTTTACACCATTCCTGATCCAGGCCAGGATGCTGTTGGCCTTCTTGGCCACCTGGGCACAGCACTGGCTCCTGTTCAACTGGCAGTCAACCAACATCCCCAGGTCCTTTTCTGCCAGGCAGCTCTCCAGCCACTATTCCCCAAGCTTGTAGTGCTGCTGGGGGTTGCAAAAACTAAGCAAGAGTGTTTAAATGAAAGAGTTTCTGTTCAGCATTGTTTAAAAGAAGTTCTGCTCTTAGCTGTGATTTAATACTTTATGGTTTTAAGAGAAACAACCTTTGAATAAAAATGTGGTTTGTTAGTAAATGCTTTGGCTGAAGGTAGCACTGTTACTATTGTGTGGAGAAAGCTTGCTGTTTACATTTCACTCCAACCACCCACAATACATGGCGAGACTAATGCATGGAAGGCTTGTTCTGCCTCGGTCTAGATGCTCTGTGGTTTTCATTTTTTTCCCCCCAGGGGAAAATGCTTTCTGCATAAAAGCTGAAATGTCTTTCCCCTTAAAAACAAATAAACAAAAATACCCCGATAAGCAAGCCATAAATAAAACTAACATGAGAAATGCTGCATGCACTATGCAATTTCCATTTGAGGACTAAATACATCCTTTATTCCTAAGACAAGGCTGAAGAGGGCTGAAAAAATACCGTTTCTCATTTAGTTGGTGCTTTCAGAGTCATTAAGGCCTTCTGTGCCTCTGAGATGCTCCTTAATGCAGTATTTCAGACGACATTTGTGCTTGAGATGTGTTTTTAAAAAAATCAGCACGGGGCTTTGCTATTTTTACTCTTTATCTCCTTCTAAGGTGCAGATTTAGAAATCTGTCTTCAGTTGTGGACATCCCAACAAGTGTAGGACGGGGAAGTTTCATAAAAAATACATGTTGAAAGCTGTTCTTGCTGCCTTGTATTAATGCAGCTAGTAGGAGTTTTTTACTGTTCTTTTTAGCATTCAAAATTTTCCAACAAACCATTTTTGATAGAAGTAATTGAAAAAAACTCCAAAACACAGAATCCCAGGGCAGCAAGATACGTTTATGGTCTTATGTTCTCTGCTTGTATGTCTGGGTATGTGAAGTTAGCTTTCTAGACCAAGTCTCTGAATAGAAGCATGAATGGAGCATACTAGTTTCATCATTGTGACTTTTATTAGTTTCCCTTGCTTCTACCTCCCCTGCTATAATTTCAGGAGGATGCAATAACAAGAGGCAGATTTTAAAGCTTTATCTTTATCCTAGGAAAAAGAAATGTAACTATACCGTTGTTACCTCTGTTTGTGAATATTCTCAAGCACTCTTTATGTTGTTTTTGTTCAAACAGGGAAGATAATTCATTACAGTCTCCAGATGCATGCAGAATTCATGGCCATCTCTATGTCAATAAAGTGGCAGGGAATTTTCACATAACTGTGGGCAAGTATGTTCTGTTTCTGAAAACAAAAGATAATGATTGACCTCTACACTATATATACTGCATGTGTGTGTGTATATGTGTGTTTGCATGTGCTTTCACATTTTTATGTTAATGACTGGCTGTTATTAAACTTTCTGTACGCACGCTCAGTGGTACCTTGCACAGTTTCCTTGTACAGTTAAAACCGTGTTGTTGTAAGTTACTAAAGCAGTGCAACACACTGCAATGTTGCATGCAGTGCAGTGATTTTGAATTTTAGTGTCTTACAGGATGAAAACTTGATAGAAAGCCCTGTGTAGGTGTGTGATGTGGAGCAGACTGCTTGTACTTATCTCTTTAATTTAGGGCTGTCTAAACTTGTCCTTTCTGTTACTACTCAGTTCCCTAAGATGGATGAAGTGTAGATATGTGAGAGAATAGTTAGTGAGATAAATAGTTAGATGCCAGTTCATCTTGATCTGTGGTATGATTTCTGGTACAGTATGAGCTTCTATACATTGCATGTAAACTTTTGTTAACTTTTCTCTGTCCTCTCCAGCTCTGCTGTCCTCACTTGTCTTTCTGCCACCTCTGTCACCAGAGATCTCAGCATGCAATCTGTCCACATGCTTTTTTTTTATAGCCTGCAATCTGTTTCTCTGTGCACGATTCCAGCTGCTGTCTTTGTGTAGATATTTCTTCAAATATCATGTCTCTCTGGTCTTGTGCTACCTTTCTGGTTTACCTCTGGATATCCAGTTTTTAAGCCCTTTTCAGAGCTCATGATTTCAGGTTTTCATCTGTAGTGCCATCACTTCTCTCTTCCTGCCTCTGAATTTTACTTCCTTTTGCTTATAGGTTTTACTTTTGACAAGTTGCTTGTTCTTTTGTAGGTTTTTTCTTTAAAATGGCTTTTCTCACTGATCACCTTTGTACCTTATTGCCTGGGTATTGTAATCTTGACTGATCTTGCTGTCTTTCTCCACCTTCTGTTTGGCAAGAACTTGCATGCATTGTGTAACGATAGAATTTAAGCTGAGCGAGGAAAGTTTCCTGCATTGGCAGGGATGAAGTACAGCTGAGAGACTGCTTTACTTTGCAGAGACAATTGTTCTCTCCCTGCTCTTCACACTGTTACTAGCCTCTGGATTGTACTGTCTATGTTCACTGTTCAAACTAGTGTCCAGACCTGAAGTTAATATGCTTAGTCAGATCGAATATAGAGTGCGGTTAACTCGGTCATAGAAGAAGAGTAGTAAAGTGTTTGTTAGTCATTTGAGCAGTTATGTGGCTTTTCATGTGGTACCTTGATGGTTCCTGTGGTAGGCTAATGACTTGATCTGGTGTTGACATTCCCAGAGATGCACGATAATGCTTTTTATAAGAGGGGTTTTATGAGTCTGCTGATTCTGTGACTTGTCATTCAGGCTGCCTGTACTTGGAGTAATAAAAAAGTATTTATTTTTTATGTATAAAAACCCCTTTTAAAAATGTATATGTAAAGCATTTGTAAAAGCATACATGTGCATTTTAATGTAAATTATTTATTGGAATAGAGGAGGAGAGGTAATTTTTTTACATAATCCTGTTTAGGAAACTGCATCTTTTGTGTGGATTCATGAAATACAATTTTAATAAAACATATCTTACTTTCTTTAGGGCAATACCACACCCTCGAGGCCACGCACACTTGGCAGCCCTTGTCAGCCATGAGTGTAAGTCCTTTCTATTTCTTTATAAACAAGTATCTCAGACTGCTGTCTCCCAATTCGTATTTTAACGTGGGTTGCTGTTGTAAAGATGTTCAAGGGTTAAAAAGGTCTGACCTTTGTTCTTAGAAAATTCATTTTTATGTTAGGAATCTAGATACTAAAGTGTGTGTTCGTAGATTCCTGGAATGGTTCAAGTTGAAAGGGACCTTAAAGGTCACCTAGTTCCAACCCCCCTACCATGAGTAGGGATGCCCCCCACTAGACCATGTTGCTCAAGGCACCATTCAGTCTGGCCTTGAACACTTCCATGGAGGGGTACCCACAGCCTCCCTGGGCAACCTGGTCCAGTGTCTCAGCATCCTCATTGTGAAGAATTTCCTCCTGACTTCCAGTCTAAACCTCCTCTCTTCCAGCTTGAAACCATTCCCCCTGGTTCTGCCACTCAAAGCCCTTGGAAACAGCTGCTCCCCAGCTTTCCTGTAGCTTCCAGGGACTGGAAGGCCACTATGAGATCTGCCCAGCGTTTCCTCTTCTCTAGGCTGACCAGCCCCAACTGTCTCAGCCTGTCCCCATAGGAGAGGTGCTCCAGCCCTCCAGTCATCCTGTGGCCCTCCTCTGGACACATCCCATCAGTTCAATCTCCTTCCTGTGTTGGGGGCTCCAGAACTGGATGCAGTACTGCAGATGGGGTCTCATGAGAGCAGAATAGAGGGGAAGGATCATCTCTGTTGACCTACTGGTCTTGTTTCTCTTGGTGCAGCCCAGGATGCGGTTGGCTGTCTGGGCTGCAAGCGAACATTGCTGGCTCATGTTGAGTTTTTCATCTATGAACTTTGTAGTTGACTTACACTTCCTCTGTACATTTCATTTATGAAATGTGAGTCCTTTTAGAACCCTTACATAGAAGAATCTGAACTGTAGAATAACTGTTTTGCCAACTAGAAATTTCCTGTCATGACATTTTATCTCTCTGTAGGTTGAGGGCTGATTCAGATAAATTTAGTTTATCTAGAAAATAACTTCAAACTAAATTAAAAACCTACCTATTAAATTTATTTTATTTGAGTGTAGTTTGAAATGGGTATGGAGATGTAGTGATGCAGTCCTGAGCATGACTCCAATTAAATGCACACCAGTGTTTGCAGTATTCTAACAGTGTTTGCAGTTTTCCAATGTGACAAAGTCATACTTCTGTTTCATCCCTTTGTATTTTCTTTCAGCCTACAACTTTTCTCACAGAATAGATCATTTGTCCTTTGGAGAGCTTATTCCAGGAATTATTAATCCTTTGGATGGAACAGAAAAAATTGCATCAGATCGTAAGTGTGTGTTTTAAAAAAGTATCTTGGCTTTTATATTTTTTAGCAGTTACCATGAACGTTGTGATTTATAAACAACCTGTCCTGATAAATTTGTTGTAAGAAATGCACTGTTGAGCTGTCTGCTTGGCACCATAAATGGATGATTTCTTCTTTAATAACAGTATTGCTGTCCTTTGCTTTTCCAATGAAGCTGATTTGCAGTTTTTTCCAGATTAGTGTTCTGTTGAAGTTACAGTAAGTCTGAACATACTGCAAAAAATTTTGCAGCAGTAAGCTACAGTGGAGATTCACAGATCTGATTGTTCTTGGAATGGAAAGGAATAAGTTTGATTTGTTTAAAAAAAAAAACAACCCAGGAAGAAATAGCATCAGAAGTCTTGGATTCTGCCCCTGCATTGGTTTGTCACTTCCACAGTGTATTTTTGTGAGGCTGCTGCAGAAAGGGTTTGTGTATCATCACTCTGTTCTCTCATCTGTGAATAAAGCAGTATAGTAACCTACTTTACAGAACTACCTACGCTGCTTTCTCTGATTTGCATTCCCTATGAGAGTGATTCCCCAGAACCTTCTATAGTGGTTGTTGTCTCAGTCAGTCTGGTGGTTCTTCCAGCCAGAACAGTTCTGTTGAAAGAAGAGCTTTAGTCTATAAGTGTTTGTTCTCTAGGAGAACTGCACAAAGACACAGCAATCATAAATACATGAGCATGCTGATTGCTCTAGAAGGATGTGTAGCCAAGTGAAAGGCCAGTTTAGAAGACCTTCCAGCATTTTATATACAATTCAATGAATAAGTTCTATTGAAACCACTGTTGAGATGTACATGTTGCACAAAATGTGGCCACGTAATATTTAGGGGGTTCTAGTGTCCTAGAAAACACTATCTACACATTTAATCTGAAGCTTTGAGTGGCCTGACCCTGATGAGTCTTTTCACTCTCTTGAGTCAGATGTGAATTTCTCTGAACTACAACTGTGGCAGTTCTTGCCCCTGGAAACTGATTTGTTCTTGCAGATGGTGCTGAAGCAGTCTTGGCAGTGCTCAAGAAGAACGTCTCTACTGCAAATGGCTTAGCTGATTAACTATTTGAAATAGTTTGATTTATTTGTGAATGTCTCAGATGGTCTTTGTACGATCTCAACAGTGAGATTTGGTTTTCTTCTAGACAACCAGATGTTCCAGTATTTTATAACAGTTGTGCCAACCAAACTCCATACATACAAAATTTCAGCGGAAACCCATCAATTTTCAGTGACAGAAAGGGTAAGTAGAAGTAAGAAAGCCATGCAGAGAAAGATCTTAACACTGATTGTTCTTAACAAAAGCTCAAATGTGAAAATGGAGCCTTCAGTTGTACTGTGGTTTTTAAAACTCCTCTAGTGTGAAGGGATGTTTTGTAGAATATTCCAGTGCACTAGATTTAGTTGTAAATAATGCAGTACTGGTGGTAAAATATGTATGCTTGGGCACACCTGCCAGCTTCTTGCGTTAGTGCTTTGCATCTGCAGATCTGAAGTCTGATAGTGGAATTAATGGCAGATATCCAGGCATTTCCACTTCACTGAATACTAACAGTTTTGGGGAAATCCTGTGAGTTTTAGGTCTGTAATCTTGTGTTTAGCTTTTCAGATATTTCCCAGAATCACAGAATGTTAGGGTTTGGAAGGGAGCTCCAAAGATCATTGAGTCCAACCCCTTTGCAGGACCAAAACTAGGGCAAATCACTCAGAAATGCATCCAGACAGTTCTTGAGTGTCTCCAGAGAAGGATCCTCCACAGCCTCTCTGAGGAGCCTGTTCCCAATGCTTTGTAAGCCTTACAGTAAAGTTTTTCTTCATGTTGAGATGGAACTTCCTGTGCTCAAGCTTGAATCCATTCCCCCTCAACCTATCACAAGTGAAAAGGAGTTGCCCTGTCTTTTTGATGCCTAGCCCTCATGTATTTATAGACATTAATTAGATTCCCCCTCGGTCTTCTCCTCTCCAGACTAAAATGCCCCAGGTCTTTTAGCCTTTCCTCATATGGCAGGTACTCCAGTCCCTCAGTCATTCTTGTAGCCCTCTGTTGGACTCTCTCAAGCAGATCTCTGTCCCTCTTGAACAGAGGAGCCCAGAACTGGATGCAATACTCCAGGTGAGTCTCCCTAGGGTAGAGTAGAGGGGCAGGAAAACCTTCCTCTATCTAGTGGACACGGTCTCCTTGGTGTACCCCAGGATACCATTGGCCTTCTTAACCTCAAGGACACATTGCTGTCCCATGGGTAAATTGTCCACCAGGACTCTGAGGTCCTTCTCCACAGAGCTGCTCTTTATCAGATTGCCCCCTAACTTGTACTGGTGCATTTCGTTGTTCCTTTTATTCCACCTTGAGCTCTTTATCCATGCGGGAAGCAAGCCAAAAGAAGTGCCAGCTCCCTTGGATGTCATGAACTTGTTTGTGGAGTGTTAAAATTGGAAATACTCCAGTGTTTCCCATATGCAAACTAATCACTGAGAAAGCATCTTCATCACTCAGCTGTCTTGTTAAACCTTTGTTGAACCATCAATTTAATTATTCTCCAGACTAGAGAGCTTCCACCTCTGGGCTTGGAGAGGCTTTTAATTTTGAATCCATAAAGAAACAAGTTACTGCAGTGTAGTCTGTGGGCGATCATAAGGTGCTGATTTTGAAGACTGCTGTAAATAAGAAAAAGGCTTTGTCTGCCAGTTACATGTCTCCGTTCCAGACCCTGGTCTCTGATTTCTTCCTATTCAGAAGCCAAATTTAAAAAAATCTCTGCAAATAGTTTAATTAAAAACAAGAGATAAAGTGAGAGGTGAGAAAGAAGTTTTGGCTGGAAAGGAAATTCGGAGGTGAGGATAGCAGTCCTCTTTAACACAGTTTGTGGTGTTCTCCAAGGAAGAAAAGTCTCTGTTTTCTCACAATTCCATGTCATGCAGTGCTTGATGCATCACTAGGGGAGATAGGAGAGAGGTGATGTCCTGGGGTTCAACTTGGGACAAGCAAACCACTGAAAGGAAAACTGGATTAAAGAGAGGAAGAGGAATTTCATCATGCAAGATACTTCCATCTCCTACTGCTCTAGAAATCGGCTTCATGTTTTCTCTGCACAATCTCTGCAACAAGTGAGGCACTCCTTAAAATTTTGAACATCAGTCAGCTGCTTTTCTTACTCACTGCTCCACCTTCTTTTACTTTTTTTGATTCTCTCCTGCTGTAAAGATGTTTTTTATCCATTAACTCCACAGTGCTGGTTACCTCTCAAATTTTTTGTGGGGATGGATTTGTTGTAACAATCAGAGGTTGCGTAGGAGAAAAGCTTGTGAATGAGTAGTGCATGGGAATTGCCATTACGTGCTTGCCCTTGGTGTCCCGTTAATTAGTCCTGTTGCTTGTAAAGCTGTTTGTGTTTACCTGTGGAAACCAAACACCCCAGGCAGATGAGCTGGGGAAGGCTATTAAGAATAGATAACAGTGAAAACTTGGTGCAGCGATTTTATAAGAGTAGGGACATGTGCTGACCTGGAAAAGGGTGGTCAGCTAGCCATGGCTAAAACTTGAGCTCAGTGAGGTTTAGTTGCCAGGGGCAAACAGACTGAGAAGCAGTTTGATAGGCATGGAGTCATCTCCACTGTTGCTGATGTTTAAGACACTGTTTTTATGTTAAAAAGATTTCATTCCAATGAGGCTTTGCTGATACCTGACACGTCTGGTGCAGGGCTAGGTGTTTTCAGCAGGTTTCAGCAACCAACAGTTAAATCTTCTGCTGCAGTAAGAATCTAGAAGCAGAGTGGAAAGGATGGCAGAAAAAGAACTGTGTATCTTGTGAGGGTGGAGTTCAGGGTGTTGTGTTTAACTTTGTTCTTTGTTCACTGTTTGACCTCAAAAGACCAATAAAGCTTAGGGGAACAGTAGAGGAAAAACAAATGTCTTTTGTCCCTTGCTTGTCCCGTCAGTGTTTTCTTCCTTTTTAGTAGGCCTGATCTTCCATCCTCTAATGCTGAATGTTGTTGTGCTCTTGAAAGACAGAAAATACTCTGCACTGTTTTGGGTTGAGGCTTTTTTATTGCTGTTTTTTAGCCATTGTGAAGCTTTTGTGACCTGGTGTTGGTTATGGTACGTTGTTTTGGCATCCTTTTTCCTTTGGTTTGATAGCAAAAGAACCGGCGTGGTTTGTGTCAATGCACAGACCGTAACTGTCTGAAAAAGTTGCCTAGTCTATTTTTCAAAGTGATGCTCTGCTTTCTGTCTTGTCCTATATTCTGCATGGGTTTTGAGCACAGACTGTTAAACCTACAGGTGAAATAGAGCAGTGATATAGTTAGAGCTTTTCTGCTCAGTCCTGCTTGTCTGTTCGGCTTTGATTAGCCCAGACATGACTGAGTTTGTCTTCAGTCAGTTATGTTCCTTTCTGCTGCCCTTGTATATTTTCAGCCAGATTCACCTGCCAGCACATTTATCAACACCTGTCACTAACACACAATGATCAGACTCCTGAAAGAAACTGAAGATCTTGCTGAGGGGTTTCTTTTTTGTCCTGAAACATATTTTTAAAGTACAGATTTTAGCAGCCATGCTCTTATCTTTGGTGTCTTCTGCTTTGAGAATTCGGGCAAATGGGAAGAAACCGTGCAAGTTCTTGGATTAGATCTGAGGCATCTGATTTGTTTAGAGTAGTCATGGTGAATTGTTTGTATTGAAGTGTATTTCTTACTGTGTGACTGATGTCTGAAATGACCCGACTGACAATAATATGGAGAAGAGGTTTGATACTCAGTTGGTGTTCAGCTTGCAGACCCCAGAGTTGTTTTTCCTTTTTGTTTTTCCTTTTTCCCATCGAAGGAATGGATTCTGCTAGGCATGCACCAGGGGAATAAAGGGCATTGATCTCATTTAATTTAAGCTTATGAATTTCCTTTATGGTATACTCTAGGCTCTTCCCTGGTACTTACAAGAGCCGACAATTAAATCCTGTGTGGTTCATGATTCTAGAGATACACTCCAAGGAAGAAGAAGGAAGCCTAATGAGTCTTAGTTGCAGTATGTAGATTTATATGCACTCTCTGGGAAGACTGCCATAGCTAAAGCTGTTTAACACCTTAAATGTCTCCCAAAGGTCTCATCCTGATTTAAGTGATTAATCGTATTGTGTAAAGTAGGAAGAGTTAGGGCACTGTCTTATACCAGTGCACTCACTTGCATTCACAGACTAGACCAAGACTGTGGCACTTATCCTCATAGGTACCCAACACAACCTAGTTATAAGCATCCTTGTTTAAAGGACCATGCAAACAAACCTTGAGAGGATAGTACCGGAGCCTGGTAGTGAGCATTGACATGCAGGACAGAATCACAGAGTAATCACGATTGGACAGGACCGTGTAGATCAGAGTCCAGCCATACCCACAAAGCAAATTATTTATTGATGTTCGACTTCTACAAGGTACTGGTTAAAGCTATGCTGATGTTCCCTGGTCTTCTGTTGATTGCTAATTCTAACTCAGTAGCTGTTTTTTCTTCACATGTATTGAGATTGCTTTCCTTCCTAAGAAGTGACTAACTTGTGTTTCTCTCTCTTCTTTTAGGAAAGAGTCATTAACCACGCAGCTGGCAGCCATGGGGTGTCAGGAATATTCATGAAATATGATATCAGTTCACTTATGGTGACAGTGACAGAAGAACACATGCCTTTTTGGCAGTTCCTAGTGAGGCTCTGTGGCATTATCGGGGGAATTTTTTCAACTACAGGTAACTGACACTGCTTTCCCTCTTGTGCTTTCCTGGATAGTTTTTGGTCATGCTGATTATGTTAATGGATAAACTACAGGGAAGTCCTGAACTTCTGTTGGGTTTAAGACCAAGTGCCCAGTTCATGCCACTGAAACATGCCATGGAAGCTACTCTTTGGTATTCCAGCAAGCTGTTTCTGCTGTTCTGAGGGCATGATGTTTCATTTTGTGGTAACTATGGCGTAGCTGATTTACTTCTGGAAGAGCAAGGGAATGGAGATTTTATATCCATCTATATATTTATCTCACGGTGTCTCTCTATATAGACACACACAGACGCAGAGATTTCCTATATTCTGCGTATTTTCTATAGTTGGGATCCAGTGCTAAATCAGTGCCAACAGCTGAGATACAATTTCTGTCTGAAGTAACTAGGAGGGAGGATTTTATTTGTGTAACTTGTAACTGCAAGATTTGCTCCTTCAAAGAAAGTAAGCTGAAAAGGCAGTTCACTTATCAGTCAGGAGAGAAAGGGGTATCTTGATTACAAGTTATTTCTTAGCTTTCACTTGAAGAGAGCATAGTAAGGAGACCCTGAACTAACAGCTCTCTTTCCAAGTAGGTATTTCTGTGCCATGGAATATATTTTCACCCATGAAAACCAGGCAGAGGGAATAACATTTTGCACTGACAGCTTTGGTTTTGCTTGTAATGATGCATTTCAGAGTTCTGGAGTTCTCCTTGCCCTTCATGTTACTGTTTTAATGTTCAGTTATGGTTTGCATAGATTCATAGAATGGTTGCCGTTGGAAGGGACCTTAAAGATCATCTAGTTCCACCCCTCCTGCCATGAGCAGGGACGCCCCTCACTAGCCCATGTTGCTCAAGGTCCCATCCAATCTGGCCTTGAACACTTCCAGGGAGGGGGCAGCCACAACCTCCCTGGGCAACGTGTTCCAGTGTCTCGGCACCCT
>VZRI01007505.1:36394-97659 GCA_013397515.1 Upupa epops | reverse complement strand
AACTGGATGCAGTACTCCAGATGAGTTCTCACGAGAGCAGACTAGAGGGGAAGGATCATCTCCCTTGATCTACTGGTCACGCTGCTCTTGATGCAGCCCAGGATGCGGATGGCTTTCTGGGCTGCAAGCAAACATTGCTGGCTCATGTGGAGTTTTTCATTGACCAACACCCTGAAGTCCTCCTTCTCCTCAAGGGTTCTCTCAGCCTGTTCCCCTCTCAGCCTGTACTTCTGCCTGGCATTGCCTCGACCCAGGCGCAGGACCTTGCACTTGGCCTTGTTGAATCTCATGAGGCACTGGCCCACCTCTCCAGCCTGTCCAGGTCCCTCTGGATGGACTTCCTCCCCTCCAGCGTGTCCACCACACCACCCAGCTCACGGCAAACTTGCTGAGGGGGTGCTCAGTCCCACTGTCCATATTGCTTACATACTGGTTTACCTGTCTGTATCACATTTAAGTAGAGTTCTGCTGTAGTACTTCTAGATGCCTTTACTGCTTGTAATGCTTGACACCTCTTTGCTTGGCATTGCAGGAATTCTACACGGCTTTGGAAGATTTGTAGTAGAAATAATCTTTTGCCGGTTCAGACTGGGCTCGTACAGATCCACATCAGTAAGAACAACTTTCTCTGGGCTTTAAATCGGTGGCACAGCTACCTATGGGTGGATGATAAGGGCACCCTGGGGACTCTGTCCTGGTAGGATTTAAGATGCTTGAGATAAAACCTCCCCTTGATGTATGTTTGAGCAGAGACCCAGTGGCTTCTAAAAATAGTTGGAAAACCCAAGATGGAGTGAATCACACTCTTTTTGAAGAAGCTGAATTCATGAAGCCCGGTGTCTGAGAGATTTCTCTGCGAAATCATCTCCATAAACCTTATGTTATCGTGGGTTTGGTGAAACCCCATTTGTCTGTAGTATTCCTGCATCAAAGAATTCTCTTCCAGCATACAAGGAGTTACAGCAGGCCTCATCAGTCTCCCTCATGTACGCAGTTGTTGCCCTGCTTCTGCAAGCACTGTGTGCTGCAGGGCTTCAGTGTTGATGCTGATAAGCCCGCAGGCTGCTGCCTAGCAGTGTGAAAGACCTAACACGTCTTTACCTTTGCCTTCCCTGGGTCTCAGTAGGATTGCTCCTCCAGCAACTACTCACTTGTATTTTACTTCTACTTTTCCCATTTAAGCCTTGTCTATCTCTTGAGCTGGGGTGAAGTTTGCCAGCTGACAAGGTGACGTGAGTTGGGGCAGAGGGGGCAAGGCAAACATAACTGGGAGCCAAAGGCATGCAAGAATGGCCCACAAATGAAGAAGCTTGTGTTCTGGGAGAGGGAGGGGAGATTCTGGTTCTGCATGAGCTATTAACACACCCTTTGGTTTTGTTTGACCAGGTCCCGCTTCCTGATGGCCACACAAGCAACCACTTACCTCTGACTACAGACAACAGTACGCATTAGCCTCCTGAGAAACCTTTCTTCTTGCCTGAAACAGAAGATGTTTTTTTACGGAAATGAAAACATTGTGCAATATGCTGAGACAGTGCTGGTGGGCAGCAAAACACGAAGCCTTTACATAAAACAAACCCCAGCAGAACAATTTGTGAATTTTATTGTCTTTCTAAGTGCACGTGGAGTTACGGAAGGCTGTGAGAACAGTGGGGTGGATCATCTTCAGGGCATTAAAAAGGAGCATTGCTGCCAGTACAGTATTAATGGTCGAGCTGGATGGTTTTGTGATGGCTGCTGCAGACCGCTGAAGCGTCTGAGTGATCTTGGTTCTGTGCCTGGGAAGGTTGGCAGACTCCGAGGAGGCGACACAACAAGTGGGATGTGCGGAAGGATGGAGCAGCAGGCAAAGAGGGACAGCGGTAGAGCTGAGGTTTCTCATGGGTTTGCAAACTGCGGCTTGAGTTTTCTTGTTCTTGTGTGATGGTGGGGGCAGGGGCCTGCGATGCTGTTCCTGCTCGTGGGGAGTGGTCATTCTGAAGAGGGTTGTGTTGAGGGAGACATCGGGGAGTAAGGTGGAGCCCAAGTGCTAACATCAGTCAGAGCTGCTGCCTTTCTGTATCCCACCATTCCTTAGTGGAAGAAACATAATGCAGGACAGAGGTGTCCTCTGTGTCACACAGACACTTCGCTAACAGTGGAGGTGCCCGAGACTCTGAGAGTGGGCTCCAGCATGCACACTTTTCTCACTTGGAATAAGAAGCTTTTAAAATGAGACATTTGACTGTTGTTTTGATCAACAGCAAGACTTGAGCAAAAGACAAGGAAATCTTTGATCTTTTCTTGATGAAGAAATTCCTTGAAGGAAGCAATGCTGTATCCCTGCTGCTGGTGTTGAGCTGTGGTGTGTAAATCCTGGCAGCCGCCTTGCTTTGGTTCAGCTAAGCACTAAGAGCAAGGTGGAGATGAGGGCAGCTGGGAAGCCGAGGCAGGGTGCGGTGAAGCTGGTAGCAGGTGACTTCAGGGGATCTGAATAATTTTGCTGCAGAGAGATGATAAGAAGGGATCTGCAGAGTTAATCCTTATTGTCCATGAAGGGTTTTGTAAAATAAATGGAGAGCAATATCAATTTTATATTGTAAATATGCTACTGAGAATGATATTCATGCAGATGGTGCTTTGAGAAACTAAAACATCCTCCTCCTGCTGAAATGCTGGCATCCCCTGTGGTTAAACAGCTACTCCACCAGGGCAAAAATCCGGTCCTATGTATGGTTCCTCATCAGCAAACCTGGTCTAATAATGTATTAGGAGAAGGGGCTGACCCTGGGCCTACCACGGCATGACCATTCCTTTTGAGAGGAGTAGTTCTGGAAAAATAAAGATCTCTGTGGTGCTGCCACGTTTTGCTGCCCTCTGTGGCAGTGTTCTTTACGAGACACCGGGCTCGTGGCGATGAGCACCGTGTAAATAGCGTAGATGATTTGCTATGCAAAGCAAAGGGCTTCCTAAACTGAGATAGTAAATGTAGGAGATGAAGAAAGACCCGTGTTCAGTTCAGCAGCTGAGAAGGACAGAAGTCCAAGGAAGCCAGGTCGCTGGGATTGACAGCCAGGTTTGGGGTTTTCTGTGTAATGTTTTTAACATCAGTTAGAACTCCAGTACTGTGAGAAACTCATGTCCTTGGTGAGCAAGAGAATCAAGAGCTGTAAATTAGTGTTTCCCGTTTCTCTCCGGGATTTCCTTCTGAAGTTTCTTCCACTTCTGCTCAGACTGGTTCTGCTTTGGGCTTTGTCCTAACACTTTGTTTCTTATCTGCTTGCAACAGACTGTACTGGTGGGAGATGCTGATCTCAGCTGACTTTCTGTACCAGAACTTTAATGTTATTTTCTATTCTTACATAAAAGAGCCGGGCGGCTCAGCGTGTCTTAAATCCCTGTGTGGCGTGTTCGTGGTGTTCTGGCTGGGATAAAGCTCGCATCTCGGCTGCCTGCTCGTGGTGGTAAATCTGGGATGGATTTCCACGTGTGAGGTACCGCAGGCTGTCGGTAGCTTAACCAGCAGGTGCAGGAGCGTTGCAGAGAAAATAGTCCCTTGCTGCACTGCCTGGCCTCAGTTGTTTGTTCACACTGTGAGTGCAGTCTGGGATGATGAGAGGAGTGGGTGTCCCGTTCAAGGGAACGGGAAACCCTGCTGTTGATGTGTGTTTCCTGGAAAGGGCGGCAGTTGATTGACAGTACCGTTTTCTAGGTTAGGAAGTGTGGTCAAAAATCATTTGTCTCTGGCTCATACTTGCTGTTGAGGAGAGGAAACGTTTAACCCTCACGAGGTGTGTTCATGGCATGCTGTTTGCAGGCTGCTCTGGCTCCCCTGTCCTCTCAGCTCCTTTTCTGCTCAGCAGGTCTTTCCTCCTGGCATGGCTTGGTTTTGCACCACAGCTGCTGTGCTCTTGTGGGCTGTAGATTGTGCAGGACGGGATGGTTACCTCAGTTGCCTGCAAGGCCTGGAGTGCTGCACCTGGATATGGGTGTCACTCAGGTCCCTTGAGCTGCACCTAGTGTCACAGAAAGCTGACACTGACCCTGGGAGGTGGGGTGCACATGTGAGCAGATGTTTCTCAAGTATCATATATTCAGGGCCTGAGAGGAAGCACTGAGCTGGGTTTCTACAGGACAGAGCATCTTCATCCCTGTTGGCTGCCAAGAGTTAACATGGCACGCTGCACGGCTCTGTCTTGCATAGAAAAGTCCTCATTAGAGAAAGGGGAGGCTGTAGCCAGCCCTGGCCCCTGCGGGAGCTCAGGGCACTTGTGCCATTACAGTACAGCAGGAGACAGGATGAGCTGTTTTAGCAGCTCCTCAGGTGTGTGTGCTGGGGCCTGTTGCAGAACCGGCCACAAGAAGAGAGCGAAGTGGGTGTGAGAATGGACATTTCTCTGCTGCAGGCTCTTTCCATTCTTTCACCCTGATTTGCTGGCTGATGTTGTGGGGCAATTCATGCAGGGAGGTGCAGAAGAAATGTACATGGCTCTAGCAGGAGAGCAGCTGGATTAACCAGTACATTTAACCAGTACATCAGACTTCCTCTTAAAATGCAAACCCAAGCTGCTCGACCCTGAAATTCTCAACATAGGTAATTAGAAAGAGAACTTAGCTTCATCTGCCTCAGATGTGCTGTAGGGGGGACCTGAACTGTGCTGCATTGCCTGGCCTTTCTTTGCAGCTGCCAGCTCTGTGCTGGGTAACTGTTTGACCGTGGCATGGTCTGCAGCAGGGTGGGGAGCCGTGCCAGTGGAGTTCATCGTGCCCAGAGCTGGGCAAGGACTCTCCCTCCTCTGCCTTGCCCTGCCCAATATCCTCCTAAGCTTTTCAGGGACCAGTCTGATCAAACTGAGCCCTAAGCAGCTGGTGCCGTTGCTTAGGAACAGTCAGAGGCAGATACAGATTTGGTGTAAATGCAGCTGTGATTAACTGCACAGACACAGCCAAGGTCAGGGAGGCAGCTTCTGCCTCATCATTTGCTGTCTAGTTCTGCCTGAGATGATGCGGGGCTCAGGGTGTCTCATTTAGCTTGTTACTGACGTGATCACCTTGACTGCATCTCCGGTGGCACTGGTGATACTAAGCCTCTCTGCTCTCTGTTTCTTCAGAGATAAAGTCTTCTGAGAAGATGGGAAATGAGAACAGCTTGTTAGAGGCAACTTGTGAAGACCACCATCTGCTCTCGAAAGGCAGCCCAGAAGGCGGGGTTGTGGGAGGATATCTCCTAGACCCACTGCATGCTTGGAGCACCGCTTAGTTGCGAAGTTACTTCTGGTAGAGTCACGCTTATCTTGCTAGCAGCTGTTAGTGCACAGCACGTGTTTGTGCCTTGGCGGTGGGCTGTGGCGTAGAGAAAATGCCCTGGCCTGTGCGCACTGCTGACTGGGTTGTGAATGCTTCAGGGAGCCTTAAGGAACTGCCTGCTGCGTTCCAACCCTGGCAAAGCTTTGGTGGTGGAGGTCTCTCTTCCTTCTGCCCTTACACTCCTTGCTGAAGCACTGTGGTGCATTTAGACTCGAAGCACAGAATCACTTTGGTTGGAAGAGACTTTTAAGATCATCATGTCCAACCATTAAACTGGCACTGAGAGGTTGCCACTGAACTGCGTGCCTAAGCACCACACATTATCCCTCTGTTAAACACCTCCAGGGATGGTGACTCCACCACCTCCCTGGGCAGCCCATGCCAATGTCTGATAGCCCTTCCAGTGCTGAAATTCTTCCCAGTGTCCAACTGAAACCTCCCCTAGTGCAACCTAATGTTGTTTCCTCTAGTTCTGTCGGAAGTGTTACTTGGGAGAAGAGACCAACACCCACCTCTCTACAACTTTTCAGGCAGTTGTACAGGGTGAAAAGGTCTCCCCTCAGCCTCCTTTTCTCCAGATTGAACAAGCCCAGGTTTCTCAGTTTCTTCTCCCTTCACCAGCTTCATTGCTTTTCCCTGGACCCACCCCAGCACTTCTATGTCTTCCTTGTAGTGAGGGCTCCAAACTGAATGTGGTATTCCAGACGTGGCCTCACGGTCAGTTTCTTCTCCAGGGTGAGCTGGTTCCTGCTCCTACTGGCTGAACTACTGATACAGGCCAGGCTGCTGTTGACCTTGGCTACCTGAGCTCAACACTTGCTCGTGTTCAGCCAGCTGTCGACCTGCATTCCCAGGTCCTTTTCTACCGGGCAGCTTTCCAATCTCTCTTTTCCAAGCCTCTAGCATTGCAGGGGATTGCTGTGACCCAAGTCCAGGACGCAGCTCCTAGTCTTGTTCAACCTTGTTGGCCTCAGCCCCTTGATCGGGCCTGTGTAGATCCCTCTGTAGAGCCTTTGGACCCTCAAGGAGCTCAACCCTGCTGCCCAGCTTGGTGTCATCTGCAAACTGACTGAGGGTTCACGCATCAGGTTGGTTGATTAAGATGTTGAAGAGGACAGGCTGTGACACCACTTGTACCAACAGGATTTCACTCCACCAGAACGCCGTGGGCTCAGCCATCCAGGCAGGTTTTCATCCAGTGAAGAGCACAAGCAGCCAGCTTCTCCAGGAGACGCTTTGGGAAGCACCTGCATCTCAGCTGGTTTAGTTCCACTGATGCTGAGTGCTGCTGCTTTTCTGCCTGCTGTGGCCCGGCAGCCTTTCCAAAGCACTTCTGGTCTCTGCAAACTCAGGAGCCCGGCAGTGTCACCTTTGCCTGTCCTCCAGAGGTACTTTGAGGTGGTAACGTGGGCTCCTCTTTGTGTCTGGCCACTTCCCTGAGGGATTTCCCTCTCTGCTGGTTACACTGGGACCATTGCAGAGGAGGAGGCAGTGCTCACCTTCAGCACCTTCACCACTACCTGGTTTTAGCCAAGACCTAGGGGTGCTGGGGGCTGTGGAGGTTGGTGCAGGGGCCAAGGAGGGAGCACGGAGTTTGGGTGGGACCTGTCTGGGATTGTTCTGCACAGGTCTGCTGCTGGATGGGACCCAAAGGGAGCTGGGGAGCAGCTGCGTGGAGTCGGGCTGTGGGAACACACAGCCCCTATGGCATGTGAGTCTGAAAGAGCTGCTGCTAGAGCCGGGGACCTCTGGGATGGATCTGGGCAAGCTGTGGCTTTCTGACTTCTCCAGGAAGAGGAGAACCTTCTCAGGGGCCAAGGTTTTATCAGAACTGCAGATGCTGGATATCGACTCCTCACCAAGCTTCAGCAGTGGGACTGCCAGCTTTTCCAGCAGGACCGATCGCTTGGCACCGGTGGCTTTGAAGCAGAGCCCAGGTGTCGGTGTCGCTCTCTGGGTTTGGCTGCAGTAGCTCTGCAACCAGGGAACGGAACCCTTTGGTGCTCTAGGTTGTCTTGCAGACTTTCCTGTCATTACAAGGTGGGATCCTGTTTTGCCAGGAGGTTTTTTGTTTGCAGAGTGCTCAGCACATGTGGTCATGGGTTTGAAGGAGAAAAAATAAGAGGAGAAGGTGAGTTTTGACCCACGGAGAACACCCGAACACGACTGATGGCCACAGCTTAATTCTGTGGCTGGGAGTCGGTTGTTAAAAGGGAGTGTGAGCAGCTGCGGTGCTGGCACCCAGTGCAGTGGCTGAGCCAGGACAGCAGTCCCAGCCTCTAGCTCCCCACCCCATCCGTTAGGGGCTGCTGTTGCTCTGCTCCAGCTGGGAGTGCAGGCTCTGGGGTGAGGCTGTTCTTCAAGGTTTAGCAATTCACTTTCTCAAGTCTGAACTTTTTTGGAGTAGAGGGCAACTCTCTGCTTGCACCTGCGGTTTGACAGCGGCCTCGGAGTTTGGCCTAAACCGGGCAGCGCTGGGCCAGTGCAAAAGGGCTGTTGGTGTAGCTGCAGCATTCTGTGTAGACACACGAGCAGCGCTGCTGAGGGGCTACTGGTCCTCCATCAGCAGCGCTCAGAGAGGCCTGGATGGGAGGGAGGAGGTGTCAGCCCTGTTGCAGGAATGGTTTCCCTGCAGAGAGGAGCACTGGGAGGCACTGGCTGAGGTGGCTCAAGTTAGTCCTGGATGCAACTGTGGCTGCAAATGGAGCACCCTGGGGTCAGCCCATGCTTGGTTGAGCCCCAGGGTATCAGCCTGACTCTTCTTGCTGTGCCCACCCCTCGACGCAGCTCTGCAGGCTTCTGAATGGCACAACTCATGTGAACTCTGTGCGGGTGTTCAGCAGCAAACGCTTACCGTGATGTGAGAAAATCACTGCTCCGGGAAACTGGCTCCCAGCCATGCCTGAGTGTAAGGTCTCACCTCACCCAGCAGGGTTCTGTGCGATCTCCTTGGCCACTGTGCACAGACCTGCTGCTTTCCTGCTCTGATGAGAGTGGTGGGGCAGACGCTGGGCAGCTCTGGCCAAGGTGCGTTCCTTTCAGAGCACTGTGCGCTTCCCAGGGAGGGAGGTGCCAGGGAAAGAGACGCTGCCAAAAGCAGCAGGTTCTGGCTGCCCTGGGTCTCACCACCCCCTGAAAGAGTCTTGCACTGGGATGGGTGGTTGGACTTCATGAACCTCACCCCTGCAAGGCCCTTACTGAGACCTGAAGAGGATTTTCCTCTCTTCAGCCTGCTGCGGACGTGGTCAGTGAGCAGCAAGCAGTGAAGGAGGGGAGCTGCTCCGGGGGAGCATGTGGTGCTGGGGATGGATGACCATGGTGGAGCTGCTATTGTCTGCTGGCAGCTTTGCAACAACAAACCGGCTCAGCCTCTGCTGGGGAAGCTGCAAATGTTGCAGCTGCTCTTCCCAGGGCTCTGCAGCTTTCTCGAAAAATGTATAGTGGCCTCTGATGGTAACCGGGTGAGGATGCTGTCCCTGAGCTCAGCTGGGGTGGGTGGTGGTGGTGGAGGCAGATGGGTTTTGCTGCCTTGCAGAGAACAGATGTTTTCAAGGAGACGACCAAGATGTCAAGGCAAGAACTGAGACTGTAAAGGCAATGACCTGAAGTGAATGCATTTGCAGTACAAAGACCTGACTGTGCTGCTGCTGTAGAATGTCTGTCTGTACAGGCTGTCTCATCATGCTCTGTCCTTGTGGACTCAAAACATGGAACAGGTGAAGTAGGAGTGATGCTGGGGGCTTGGGACCCTGTAAACTTGAGGCACTGTGCTCCTGTCACCATGTCTGCTGGGGAGCCCAGGGCCCTCCTTTCTGTCTGAGCAGTTCTGGGTCACCTTTTCCTTCAGAGGATCTGAAGGGGAGCTCAGCATGAAGTACTTTCCTTTTTGCAGCCTCATGACTGAGGAGGCCAAAGGTGAGCCTGGCCTCTGGGTGCTTCTCTGTGGGAGCTCTGTCCCAGTCAAGCCTTGGCAGGGGTGCTGGGGCACAGACAGTCATGATGCAGGAGAAGCTGAAGCCACCTCACCCGAAGCACCTGCTCAGCTGCAGCCCCAGCAGCATGGGACACTTTCTGGCCAGTCTGTGCTGCTGCCACCGTGCTCCCCTGCTCTGGCTCCATGGTGACCTCCAGAAGGAAGGAGCTGCTGTGGCCCTGGCTGGGCATTGCTCAGTCATGTTCTTGCCCTGCCAGGGTAGGATCTGCTGGGTCTGTCTCAAGGGCAGCGGGGAAGTGGGTACCCTCGTCCCTGCAGCGGACAGGATCCAAGGTGGCAGTGGACTGCGCTGCTGAGACTGCTCTAGCATCAGCTTTTCTCCCTGCTGTGCTTTTCTTTTGTCTCCCCCCTCTCCCCCAGACTGGAAAAAGGTTTCTATGCTTTTCCGCTGGATGGGAGCAGGGTCAGAGGGCCCTGCCCCTCTCCCGGGCCCAGCCTGGCAGGAGGGGGCACAGGGAAAGGCCGAGAAATAAACAGTGCAGAAGAGAGAAAACGCCGAAACCGCCCCACGAGATTTTGATTCCTCTCCCCTTTTCCATCTTTATCTTTCGCAGGCACTGGCAGCCACGGGCTGTGGTGGAAATGAAGGAGATAATCGCTTAAGCCCGAGACACAACATTGATTTTTAAGTCTCTTCTTGCTAATTAGCGACGGCCTTTGCAGGGATTGACTGCGGTGCTCAACGACCCCGGCCGTAGTTGCCAGCTGCCTGCTCCAGCAGCAAGAAAAGCACCACCACACAGAAAGAGGAAAGGGCTTCGCGTGCTTCTGCTTTCGTTTTGTTTCACAGAATTGATTTAGAAGTTCAAAAAATTGCTTAAAAGCAGTGACCCAATCAGTTGGGTCTGTGATCACCTCCTGTCTTTTGGTTGCTGTTGTCTCTCCTTGGTTGCTGTCCCTGGAGTGATGCTCAACCTACAGATCCTGCTTTTCCAAACCATCCCAGATGGATGGGATGAAAAGAGAGAGGTGGCTGAAGACTGAAGGGGCCAGTACTGCTCCCAGGTCACCTCCCAGCTCGGGGGGGAGGCTGCTGTGAACACCAGGACAATCTCAGGTATGAAAAAGGGGCTCAGGATGTGCACTACAAGGCGGAGAAGAAGCAGCAATGCAGCTGCATCAACACGACCCACAGGACCCGGATCCTGATTCACCCTGATAGAAAGGAATTAAGCTCCCCAAGAATCGCTCACAAAAGCTCCTCCTTGGGAGTTCAGCGACCAGAAAGCAGGCGGTTATTAACAAAGCATGGCTTTAATAAAAAGGTTTAAGGTTTCATCTCAAAATGCCTCATAAATAAACACAAGGGCAAGATGTATAGTCTGTATTTAAAAAAGTATCCAGGGTAAGATCACACACCTTCTCAGAGTTACAAACTCCTCCATAAATAGCAAACTGCTCTCAGCAAGCGCTGAATGGCCCGGGCTGTGTGTGTGAGGGGAATCCTGAGTGCTCATCAGCAAGTGGCAGGAAAGAGAACGATGACAGAGGAGGGCACCGTGAGTGCTGCTGTCCTGGGATGGTAAAATGACAACCGAGAACGTTTTGGTGGCTCCACCTTGCTCAGCTCCATGGACTCAAGAATGGCTCTGGATACTCCGACTCTAGGAGCACCCTAGAGATGGCTTTTGGCACAAAGAAATCACGTCTGTCTTGGGGTGGACAGAGAGAAGGCACTGCGAGTGGGCCAGCACAGGCAGGAAGCAGCAGCTTGGACCTAGAACCAGAGAGCAGTGAAACGCCTCTCCTGAATGCAGATGTGCAGAGACAAATTGTGGCAGCTCTACGCAAGAGGTTCCTCAAGGTTTCCCTGCTTATCCCAAAAGGACGATATGAATTAAAGCCGGAGTAAGTAGAAACTTCACTCGTTACAAACATTGTGGGGGTTTTTTGAGTTTGATAAACCATCAGGCTGGACCAAGTGCCAGCATGCTGGCTACAGCAGGGTGCTGCTTGCTTTGCAGTACGAGCTGAGTCTCACCCTGCGTTTTCTCTTGGCTTATCCTTGTGAGCAGTACAACGCACGAGTGTGAGCGGCCACGTTCAGACGGGCTGAGAGCTGCGGCTCCCACAGCAAGGCAAGCTGCGGCACCGCAGACACCTGGCGGTGGTGTAAGCTCTGAGTTCTGAGCTATTTTATCACGGCAGCACAACTTCTTGTGTTTGATCATAAGGAAGAAATGTCAATTATTGATGGAAGAATTGCAGACTCTTCTGCCTGTTGTTTTCAAGGGGCTGTGGGGTCAGAATAGCAGCGGTTAAACTGTGCGTAACGTAAACTACAGGGCTTGCTTTCACGCACTTGGGGTCAGGAGCTCTGCTGTCTCACTAAAACGCCTGTCATCGGAGCAAACTCGCCCGGACACACTGCAGAAGAGGCTTGACTTTCGCTGCTTATTACAGCCTCCACTCAGTGGAGACAATGAAGGAACAGCCATTTATAGTCTCCTGGCTTATTCCCAGTTTAACTGGGATCAAAAACCAGACGGACGATGTTGTGCTGAAGTGGAGCTGCAATTGCTGAGAGCAGAACTTCATAAATAAGCAACAGCTGTGGGGTAACACTTGGAAATCAGAAAGGCTCAACAGCTTTCTGTCCTTCTGAATGTTAGAAATGCCTTCTCCTTCTTTCTTCTCGGTACCCTACGGATACCAACTGCCTCTCTCGAGACTATTCTGTTGCTGGTTTTTGGTTGAAACCCCCCAGCAGGAAGAAGTGGTAAATATTGCACAGCGAGCTAGGGCAGAAGAGCAGAAGAGAGAGGGCACTTGCAGGGTGAATTCTCAGTCCAAAGAGAAGTTTTTCATTTTCTCTGCTAACTCCTGCCTCATCTCGATGTGTTTTTTCAGGTTCTGCACTTCATGGGGCAGGTTGATGTCCCACACGGACACGCAGGACTGTAATTCTGGAAACAGAAATGAAAACACAAATCGATAACCACGACAAATTATCGCAGAGTGAGAAGCAGTTTAGCTTATCTGCTTGTTAAAAATGAGTCGTGAACGGGCTGAACGAAGCACGGTACTCAGGACAACTCACACGGCACCTTACGCATGAGGTAACGCAGTTACGGGTACTGGGTGCAGTGATCTGGATTCCAGGAGCTGAACTCTGGGTACTCCATTTAAAAGCACTTGAAAACCCCCCTCCCTGGTGCCTCTGGGCCACAAGACACTGATCCAAGCTACAGCTGGTGCTAGTTCTGAACTGTCTGCACAAAATGCCGTCTCTTTCTCGAGCAGCTATGCCCTAGACAAGTCACACCCACAGAAGCCATCCTCTGCACTGTCACTGCCATGTGTTGGGAGTCACTGAAACTGGGATGAGGCGAAGGGCAGCGATCGGAGCAATCAACTGTAATTGCTCTTAAAAAACCCCAAGATGGAGATTTTCTATCCTCTGCTTTCAGCACTCTGCCCTCCTAATTGCCAGGAAGCTTCTCCTGATGTCTGACCTCTATCTCCCTTGCTAAAACCAAGTGAGTCCTCCTTCTACCCACAGAGAATGTGTACAAGTTTTTATCCCCTTCCTCCTTATTTCCGCAGTTGAAGCCTTCGTTATATTAACCACCTTCCCTTCCTCCAGCATTTCCTCACAGGTAGTGATTCTCTCCTCTGGACTACTCCTAAGAGCCGGGAGCACTCAGCCGTGTCCCAAATGGCTACAGTCCTCCAGAAGAGGCCACACGAGCACACGCAGAGGGACGGCTTAGCTGGGGTCTCAGGCACAGCACTTCTCATCTGGTGTGAGAACAGTGTTTGCCTGTTCTGCAGCAAGGTGACACAGCTGACTCAGACCCAGCCTGTGATCAACTGCAACTCTTTTTCTGCAGCGCTGCTGTTTAAGCTGGTTGTCTCCTCACGCCTGCACGACAGATCATTCCTAGTTAAGTAGAAGGCCTGCGTTTGTCCTTACCGAATTGTATCCTGTTACCTCCCCGACTATATTCATTGTCAAGGTCATTTTGATTTCTAATCCTGCCCTCCTGTGTGTTTGTGGCTTTGTCTTAGCTGAGAACTGGCTGCACATCTGACAAGCACATCCACACCATTCATGGGGACACTGAGGATTCCTGGCCTAGCACTGATCTCTCTGGAGGTCCTTTCAGTACATTCTCCAGTTAGACAATCACAGAACCGCAGAATTATTTGTGCTGGAAGAGACCTTTGAGCTCATCCAGCCCAGCCCATGACCTCACATCACCACACTGGCTAGCTCAGGGCACTAAGTGCCACAGCCTGTCTGTCCTTAAACACCTGCAGGGATGGGGGACTCCACCCCCTCCCTGGGCAGTCCAGTCCAGTGTCTGATCACCCTTTCCATGAGGAAGGGCTTCCTAACATCCAACCTACCCCTCCTCTAGCACAACTTCAGGCCCTGCCCTCTTGTCTTGTCAGTAGATGCCTAGGAGGAGAGGCCAACCCCCATCTGTCTACAACTTCCCTTCAGGTAGTTAGAGTGAGTGAGAAGGTCGCCCTCTGAGTCTCCCTTAGGCTAAACAACCCCAGTTCCCTCTAGTCCCTTCCCCAGTCTCATTGCTCTCCTCTGGACCTGCTCCAGCACCTCCCTCTTTTTCTTGAAGTGGGGGGCCAGAACTGCACAGAGTACTTGAGGGGAGGCCTCACCAGTGCTGAGTACTGGCAGAGAATGATGTCCCTGTTCTTGCTAGCCACACTATTGCTAATCCAAGCCAGAATGCTATTGGCCTTCTGGGCACACTTATTTAACTGGTTGTCAACTAGTACTCCCAGGTCTTTCTCTGCCAGGCTGCTCCCCAGCCACTCATCCCCCAGTCTGTAGCTCTGCTGGGGGTTACTGTGGCCAAAGTGCAGGACCCTGCCCTTGGCCCTGTTCAACCTCAGCGACGCTTTCCCTCCAAATGCTGTTCTCCAGCAAACGTTATTACCTACTTCACCTAGTGTCTTCCTCTGTTCTGTTTCTGGAAGTTGCTGGTTTGTACAGAGCTCAGAAAGGCAAAAGACAACAAAAAACTAACAGTGAGGTTTCAATACGACGGTATCAAACGATGATGATCGGCTCTCCCCCCCTCAGCGGGCAGCCAAGTGTTAACAGTGCTCGCCCGTGCATTACCAATACACCAGTGATAAAGCACAGTGCAGGTACCTCTGTGACATCTGTTGTCCTCAGCGTCACCTTTGTAGCAGTAGCCCAAAACCAGGACAGCGTTCTTGAGACTCCCTTTTCAGAGAAAGAAAATGTCACGTTTTCATGTTAATGGGACAGAAACAGGAGGTGACATCGTGCTACTAAGAGGACAGAAAGCAGAGCCCAGTCCACCAGACCCTTTATTCAAAACCATTAACCCTGAAAATCCCAGCCCTGGAGACACTATAGTTCATGTCTCTGTTTAACGTAGGGCTTTATCAGGGTTCAAAGGCATAAAAGGCCTGGATGAGCCGGGCAGGCTGCTGAGCAAGCCCCGGAACAAAGCACCCTCTTATACCACAGGCAGCGGCAGGACAGTCACAGGGAACAGCTGTCACAGTGCAGGGTCAGGCTGCTAACGAAGTCCTCGTGCACAGCAGACGCAGAAACCGGTTTGGTTACGGACAAAACCACACACTATGGCACAAAGTAATGGAAAGAGTTCTGAACTAATGACAGCACGCTGGTGGCAGGGAGTCAGCAGCGAAGCAGAACCAGGGGAGACCACAGAAAAGTGCCTCCTGAATAATGCAGAAGGAAGAGCAGGAAGGCAAGAGTGGTTGGATCACAGAGGGATAGGGGAAATGCCACTGTTTCAGTATGATCTTCCTGCTTATCCTCAACAAGACATCAATAAAAGTCTTACTAGATGGAAGCTGTTGCACACTCTCCTGCCACAGCAGCTCCTTGCTCTACCAGCAGCACAATGAGGGTGGGGAGCTCTTGGCTCTACACTAGCAGAGTACAGGATTTGAGATTCCTAGAACGGTCCAGGTTGGAAAGGACCTTAATGATCATTCAGTTCCAACCCCCCTGCCATGAGCACGGACATCCCCCACTAGACCAGGGTGCTCAAGGCCCCATCCAAGGATCCTACACACCTGGGTCACAGAGCAGGCCAGGGAAGGAGCAGCCCTCAGTCTGCAGACACCTCAGCTGCAGCACAGTGCCCCACACTTCCTCACACCTCATGACATGTGGAGCCTTAAACACTGCCCCAGGGAAAAGATGGAGGGTAGGTGGGCAGTTTCTGGGGCATAAACACCCTGGAGTATGGCTTCCTGTGAATGCCACAGCTTTGGAAGTTCCGTGTGACCACACGGCAATGTGTCCCCCTTGATACAGTCCTTCTGAGTCAGGAAACACTTTCTAATGGATCCCTCAGGACCTCTCCAGGTAGGTTTCTCCTGCCCTGTGGAGGTAGGTCAGCAGTATAGTCTCCTTTGACACTGATGTAAGTCTCCCTGCAGTAGATGAGGGCTGGTGAGAACAACACACATCTTCCATGCTCACATTTGTCATCACTTCACTCTTTTCTGCAACCAGTCCTGTCCATACTCCTTACCAGAGTGACTGGAACTTAAGTGTAGTGCTTCTTATTCAGACTTGGCTCCTTCCTTATTATACAGCAGTTTAAATTCTCACTTGTGAAATGAACTACAGATTTACACAGACATGATTCTCTACGGTCAGTCTGGGGTCTGTTATCTGTGAATGTGCTAGGTGAGAGAGCTAGAAAAAGACATTGCATTTCCACATATGAACTACAGATAACACAGATGTCTCAAAGCCTGGCAATGTCTTTCCCTGAAGTTTATGGTGATTGCCTACTCTCATTTTAAATGAGCAATGTGATACAAGTATTTCCCTCCACCTTCTCCCATTTCACACAAGCCATGTTTTGCTACTGAAGAAGTGCTCAACAGCTTCCAGTGTTCTGTGACGATCTCAGTAGAAGTCCTTGAACTTGGGAAAAAACCCAACCCTTATAAAGAATTGCTGGGAAAAGACTGTCAAAAGGAAAAAGAGCACTTCAAACTTGCCTGCCATTCTTGAGATCTGTGCGAACGCAGCTGAACTCTTTCTCCTGAAGGAGTTTATACATCATTTGATACCAAAAACTTGAATGAAAAGCGTTGAGATGAGTAGAAACCAAGAATGTGAGGCTCAAGGCTCTTTTGAAATCACACCGTATTATTCTACACAACACAGTTTCCTTATCAATGACAGGAAGAAGTGAGGCAGAAATTGTTCTCATGGTACCTATTCTTCACAAAATGCTAAAACTAGTACGTCCCTTGTAGGACTAATAGTGTAGCTCTCAAGACTAGAAGGGCAAAAATGCTGTACCAGTGATCTGGACTCTATAGCTGCACTCGTAACAGCTGAGGATTGAACACTGTACAAACTTGCTGTCTCAGCAAAGGCAAGTCACAGAAGATGGAGTTGTTTGACTCGTATGGCACTGTCAGCACTACTGGCTAACTAGGCTCTGTGGATATTTCCGAACAGTAAAAACAACTTCCAGCTTAAGTTCATGATGGCAACGGGAAAACATCCACAGCATGTCACTGAGAAGTTTGCTAGCAGGATTACAGCGTGTTCCTGAGCCCACAGCAGCTTGAGAGTCATCTTTTGACTCCACTTTAAACAGCGCTGACAAGGGAACAAGAGAGATTTGTTCAAAGCACAGGGGAACGTCATGGGAATCCACGTGCCATGCCACTGAGGACTTCTGGATGGCAAGTGCACTTTGAGCATATCCACCTCCACAGTGCAATGAACTCCTGAGCTGGAAGGGCCTTTATTACATTTGGGAGAGATGCAGGAAAGCATACAGGGGAAGGAAGGTACAAGAGCCAAGGAGTGCCTCACACTCAACTACGCTCCTCTGTCTGTTTGTAATTACTGCTGAAAACCCACAACCACTGCCTGCCTCCAGCAGCGTAAAATGGGTGTCCCTGGTGACAGGAACAGCACACGTTTATTGCCTACACCCCGAGTCTGGATGTGTAGCACTTCACCAGCTTTGCTGTGATCTGCCCATGACCCAAACCAGAAAAGCCCTTTCTGAATTAAGGATGGAAGATGAAAATCAAGCAATTAAGGAAAAATGTATAAAATCTAACAAGCTCCAGAGAGAGAGAAGTCATAAGTGTAATCTTTAAGACACAGAACACAGGCAGATGCAGATCGAAAACCATTGGACAGAAGATGATGGACAGAGATGACGCATGGGGTGCAGCGAAGGTGGGGTGTGTTCCTGTGCTGACCAGTGACAAGCTATTGTTTCCTGTGCTGCTAAATCAGCCTGCTGCTATTCAGCTAACACTGGAGCTCCTGACGCTGACTGGAGATGACAGTGGTGGAATAGAAGGAACAAACAAAATGGGAAATGCTTATCTGTTCCTGATGCCGAGCAGCACACAGCAATTTTAAACTTGGCATTGACATCAAAGTACTCATCACCTGATGGCATTACTTACCTAGCTGAGCTGGCATCATGACTCTGACAGAATCACAAAAGTTGTCTATGAGTCGTATGGGACGACGTGTTGACAAGTCAAGCAGCAAGATATGTCCTCCTCCTGTCCCTATCCACAGGGCAGTGTTCTTCTGCAGGCAAATTGTCTTCACTCTTCCAGAATAAGCCAGTTTGTGTTTTGATTCCTTGTTCAGTGTTTCCACTTTGTTCCTACAAGTATGGAAAGAATGTGGCACACGATTCCACAGCTGCTGAAATGACTCTGTTGATACCAGCCTTTTAAACAGTCATTCACCAAGGCAAGCTGAGAAAATCTTGGGCTCCTCAGCTGACAGACTTAGAACAAACTGGGATAAATAACAGTGGACTTCTAAGAGCCAACTGCTCTGCTTCAAAGGACCTTTAAACAGGAAAGTGTGCCCTGTGCCTTCCCAGTCTGCAGGAGGAGAATGTCATTGTGAATTGGGAGGATGAGCTCTCTTAACCTCAGCATGAAAATGGAATGGAAGTGGCACATGAAGGGAGAGGAACAATTTAAATGCAATGGAAAATCACAGTTGATGTAATTAACTCTGATCTGCTACTGAATCCATGCACTGTAGAGAGAGGACTCCTAGGGGATGCAGGAAATAAGTGCATGGAAAAGCATTAGTACTCGAAGGACAGCAAAACACTACTCTGAGTTATATGAATCTTCTCGACGTCATGGAGAAATTGTGAACTATAATAAGGATCCTAAAAGATGAGATCCTGCACGGGATATTCTGAAGTTCTAGGCCACAAGAGAGTAGGGGAATTCCCTATTTGTCCAAAGAACTGGGCAAATCCCTGACCTCCAGTAGGTTAAGGCACTATGCTAGAGAAGCCAATCTGATTTCAACTTGAAGCCACAGAATCATTGAGGTTGGAAAAGACCTCCGAGATCATCAAGCTCAGACTATGACCTAACATCACCACAATCAGCTAGACCAGAGCACTAAGTGCCACGTCCAGTCTGTCCTTAAACACCTGAAGGGATGGGGACTCCACCACCTCCCTCGGCAGTCCATTCCAATGTCTGATCACCCCTTCCATGAGGAAGGGCTTCCTAAACAGCCAACCTAACTGTCCCCTGGTGCAGCGTCTGGCTCTGCCCTCTTGTCATTAGATGCCTAGGAGAAGAAGCCAACACCCACCTCTCTACAACTTCCCTTCATGTAGTTACAGAGCATGATAAGGTCCCCCCGGGTCTCCTCTTCTCCAGGCTGAACAACCCCAGTTCCCTCAGCCTCTGTTCATAAGACTTTCCCTGTAGTCCCTTCCCCAGCACTTACTTAAGAAAATGTGCACAGTCAATTAGTTCAGACAGTTTTTCTGTCTTCTTGTCCCAGATTTCCACAAAATGGCTGTTTTTCTTGGCCAAGTAGATGGATTTGTCTATTGCTATTGAAATAATGTTTGCATCACTGTAAGCATTATGACAGAACCTAGAAGAGAGAAGTTCAGTTAGATACACAGAAAATACGCCCTAGAAAAATCTGCCTGTTGTGAGTGGGGTTAGGTTCCCCTCTAACTCTTACAGAATCATTCAGCCTTAAAAACTTGCCTAGAAAACATCTGAATAGGTTTGCTCTAATCTTCCTACAGTTGGATATACATTTTCACAGTAATGGAGTTACGCTGCTGATATCCTTGGAGGTCCATTAATGCTCCAAACCTATCAGTAAATCCTTCCACCTATCTGTTCAAATCACATACGCCTGCATACGGGCAGGGCAAACTCCTATATCCTGCCGCTCTTTCAATGTTTGGAGACACTTGATTGTTCTCACAGGGCTCACAAGACCGTAAAGAGTCACTCAACACAAAGATGACTAAGCCTAAAAAGCAGCAGAGATTTAGTTCACTCTACTCTGCGCTTGTTTCACTTTAGCTGACAGCATTTTCCTCTCTGTTCAAATTTGTCTCATGCCAGTTCTGTGACAGCAAAACGTTACTGGCCCTAAAATTAAGAGTGCTGGCTTATTTCACCAACTCTGAAATTCATCTCGAAGAACAGCTCAAAATCACCAGCCCCTGGGAGCAGACACTTGGTAACACTGCTACCTCCCCAATGTCACTTGGTTTTGACAACTTTATTTTCAAAACCATTCACAGCTTTGAGACTTCAAAGCTCTGATGATTTCACATTTTACTGAAGTTTTTGTTTCTTGCTTGGTATTAGCACTTTATTTTCCAAAGCGAATTCATTTCCCAGACTGACAGCATTCACTAGTGTAAAATCCAACACTGTTTTTCCCAGATCAGGAAAAAAATCTCCTTAACTGGAAACAGAGCAGGTTTTGCCCATGTGAGAACTGTATCAAACACTCCCTGAACTTCAGTGTCTGATTTATAAACAATGAGAAGTCAGCAATCATACATTATTGAATGGTACAGGGCAAAGAGGCACGCAGAGAAACACGTAAGGACAGACAGGGTGCTCTGCATGTATAACTCTAAATCAACAGGGCCTGGACAAATGCAGCTTGGGGAGAAGATCCAAACAGAAGTATTTATGCCCGTTCTGAATGGATACTGACTTCATAATTCCTTTAGATAGTAAAACCACATTAATTAATTAATACTAAATACTACTCAATTATTTTAATACCCATTATATTCCAGCTGTATTATGGAGGGAAAAGAACAGAAACAAAAGAACTCAAAGAAAGAGCAAGACACTACACGAAAGTACTGGCAGAACTCTTTAAAGAAAACAGAAGAGCCAAGTAACACCAATCGTAAGAAAAACTTACAGTTGACTGGTCTTTGTTTCAATGAGCTTTTGAACAGAGAAATCACTAGTCAGGGCAATGATCTTTGTTCCACAGCCTCCCCAGATTATATTTTTTTCAGATAAGTGCGAGGATTCGTTTAAGCACGTCAGTGGGGTGCTAATATTTCCTATGGTTAGTATCTTCAAAGGTGCAGCACCCTTACACTGCAGGAAAAAATACACTCTCCATCAGAAACAAAGAATATACAGACACTCAGAAGCTGCCACAACGAGACCCCACAGCCTGACTTTACAAAGTCAGACCTTCTGAACCATTACAGTACCCTTCTGTTAGAGACCAACGAACACCACAGTCTCATTACAGATGTCCTACGTGAGCCTGTGTGAGGGGGAACAGGATACAGCAGGGACCGATACTTTCCACCACTCCTCGTGCAGTTCAAGGACTGGATGGCAAGTTGCATCCCTATCTTGGAGACATCCTGCACTGGACTGTACTTCAGTTCTGTACTACACTGTAACCCCATAGCTGCTCTAAACTGCATACGGTCAGGAGCTAACCCTCAGGAATCAGATGATATCAACAGTTCCCAGCATTTCTTTACCTGTTGTGGGAGGAGAACTCTTGACCTACCGAAAACCTACACAATATTGTCCGTTTGAAGACATCTATTCTATGAAAATTCAGTGTGAATGAACAGAAAAAGGAGTTATAACAGCAATACATAAAGGAGAATGTTCTAACGCTGTTACAATAATTTTAGTAACAAACATTAATGTCATTCTAGTCAGGCCTTTCAAAGTCCTGTAATAGGAAATAATTCCCCCCGTTGACTCTCTTGGTTAAAATAGATCTGATAAAACACGTGTGGTTCCTCTAAGACTGCAGTAGAAAATTATTTTTAGTTTTAGAGAAGCAATTAAAAAAAAAAGCTGCAGGAAATCAGGACACCATTGGTAGCTGCTTTACATATAACCCATGGTATTTTATAGAACAGATAGCAAAGAACAAATCTACCTTTACTGCTCTGTCTTCAAAAACTGCCAGTCTGCCATCAGCGGTGCCTACCAAGAAGAAATTCTTCTGTTTGCTGAAATAAAATAAAATAATGGGTTCAAAAAACGCCTTCATAAGGTAAGAAAATTATAAATGAGTGTCGTCTGGTTGACAGCTTCATTGAACAGTAAAAGAAAACGCAGCCACCTGTGGTTAGGAATGGAATCTAGTTACACTGGTTGTAAAAGGAAGTGAAAATACAGGCAAAATAAGCAGTTTATATATATGAGTATAGAGCTGGTATTTTCTGAACATCTCTGTTTAATCACATTTTCAAAATGTAACTCCCTTTACAGTTAGATGTCGTTTATACCTTTGCTTTGATAGAGAACTGCAGTATAAACAAGTGACGGAATCAGACATTTTCTGCAGACGATGCCTTCTTGTTTCATCCTCTGTGTTAAGTGCCCACAGAGAACCAGACTGGGTTCCTGCTACAATCCAGTTTTCTTTCTCAGTAGGCAGGGTCACCAAGACCAAACTTAAGATTTTACTGTCTGCAATATCCTGAATCAGAAAAAAAAGGAAAACCAACCCAGTTATGAGTTCAGTAAGGGTCAGTGATAGTCAATTCCTGCTAATGAAAGTGAAGTAAAATTGTCCTAGACCTTGACCTAACTTGCCCATTCCTTGATAGCACGATACATCTCAAAACTATACCTGAATGCTGAAAACAAATTCTCCCTCTTTGTTCTAATGAAGGTCTCAAGTCATCGGAGAATTAAGCAAATGCAACTACAGGGCAGTGTATGTTCAGTTTAACTGCTAGCAATAAAAGTACTGGACTAATTTTGCTTTCCTCATTTCAGTTTTAGCAAAGATGTAATTTTAACAGGAATAGCAGTAATAATACCAAAGCTACCAATTCAAACATAACATGGTCAACAGATGGCAGATAGAAACATAACTCCAACAACTCTGCTGATGAGTCACACTCAGTTCTGGCACACATGTTCATCACAGCACACAGACACCCCACTGTTCCCCTTTCCTGATGGGACAGGACCAAGATGTCAAAAGAGCTGGAGGATATCACCCCACCAAGAGGCACAAGGAGGTTGCATCCATAAGAAGAGAGGCATGCTTAAGAGACTAGCTGGATTATTAGGGGAGGTAAAGATACAAAGGGTGGAGACTGCTCTTTGTTCTAGCCTCTGTGCTAGAAATAACTTCCATCTGAGTGGACGAAAAGAACTCTGCAGTAGAAAGACAGTATTATGAGAAAGGCTGGACTGCAGGAAGAGAGGAAAAAGCTACTGTTTTTCTGCTTCACTTCATGGATACAATGGGCAGTCTTTGTTCTCTCAAAGCTTAGCTCTCCAGAAGGAATATCCTGCTGTTAACATGCAAATAACTCTTCTGAAATACATCTCGGGGGCCAAAACACTTAGAATAAATGGCAGCTTTCCCACGTACCTCGCAAGTATGTCCGTCAGTATTTAGGTTAACAAACGAAAGTTGTGCTTTCTCTGTGTTCCCATTGCCTATCCAGACTCCTGCCTTCTGGCAGCTTTGGTTGGCAGCTACCATGCACTCTGCTGTAGATGTGCTGGGTATCAAAACGTACCTCATCAAACAGATAAGCTCTGCAGAGTTCAGGATCTCATAAACCTACAAAAAAAGCCACAGCATGCACAATAGTAACAACAATGGCTTGTACAGAGGTAAGTAACAAGCAGTGGGTGACAAGGTTTTATGGCATACGGACACGATTGCAGCAGCTCTGCTCACTTGTATCACCACGATTAATGAGCAACCTCTGTTTATTGAGGAACTCTGTTATTTTTCTGTTAAAATTGCAGACAGTCAATTGGTTTAAGGCAGTTTCACCCGTTTGAAGGAGCAATGCGATGTGTGAAAGCAGAGACAATAGGCTTCACATCGCCACTGCTGTTCCTCCTGTCACACCCATAGAATGGTGTAGGCTAGCCACAGTGGCACCAACCTACAGTCCCTTTTGCATAGCTCCAGTAAATACCACAACACCAGCCAAATCATGTCTTGTTATACCCACTATACAGGAACAAAGAGAAAATCAGCAGGGCAGAATAAACAGAAGATTTGAATGGAACAGTTTATCTTGGATGGCAAGAGCAGGCAATGCTTCATGGCTGTTTCAGTTCCAGAAAAGAACAGCAGAAAACCCCCTGTGCCTCTCAGTAACTTAAAGGTGTCGTCACTTTTTAGGAAGCACAAGAACCTTGTGCTATCACCACCAAAATACTAATAAATACACTAAGCAGTACCTGAGAAGATGTTGGTCGTTCCTGAGGGTTCTCCTTCAAACACTTTTTAATTAAATTTTCAACTTTAGGCCAGGGGGCACACCCATATTCTTTGACAGGATCTAAAATGTAAAATTAAATAACTTCTTAAGCAGCCTTTGCCATAGCTCAGAAATGAGATTTCTGAGTAACTTTCTTATTTTAAGAATTCATCTGGCTTCCTACAGAGCTGCTGTAAGAAATACCATACCCTTAGGTAAAATGTCAGCAAGAACAGCTTGGAATCACTCATCTGACATTAAATGCTAGAGCATGAAAACGCTACAGTCCTTTCCATTAAAAGAAGTTAAAGAAAATGGATTTTGCTTTAACTTCTGCGCTCATGTCCCTATACCTGGGACTGAGTTGCAGGTACGTGTGAACTGTGTTTTGATTAATGCTGACCATTCGAGGGCAGGTCATTTCAGTCTGCAGTCTTTTCAGTTCCTCTAAACAATTTTTTTTCCATATTCATTCTTCAGTGTTTGGGCAGAGTATGCAGAGTAGAGATGAACTTCTGAAACAACGTATAACGATTTACGTAGACAACTCCATACAGTATTCACAGGCTGTGAAAGTTTAAATTCCCACTTGGTGCTTGGAATATGTCTCTCATGACTATAGCTGCTGACCTAAGAACAAATTACTCATGGTGTCTGTATTGCTATCACTTTAGCTCATCATAATCCACAGTAGATATTCTAGTCCCACATTAGACAGAGATAATATTAAGGATAAATACCTGCAAATGAGCACATTCTGATCAGTAGATGATTGGCACTGTTTACTTGCGCACTCAGCCTGGCCCTTTTTTCTGGATGGGTATAAATGCTGAGCACATGCACAGACGGAACTGTGCTGCTTTCAGAAACTAATACTTCTGATTATTTCATAGGGCTCATAATATAAAAAACAGCCAAAGAGATAGTAGCACTCAAGATATGTAGTCATCAGCTCTTGGAATGGCTGCTTCAGGGAGGGGGTGCAAACTAACTATGAATTTGACTATTCTCCCTAAGGAGTAAAGAATATATGAACTCTGTCTCTCCTAATGGAGAAGCCATGCCAGACTAAGCACAGGGTTGCTGCCCTTTCCTAGATAGAGTGACTTTTTGGTCTTAAAGAACGTTTAATGAGTTCATCCACTATTGCAAGACAGTAAATAAGAACAAATGCCACCCATTAAGCCGTAGCACTGTAAAAACACAACAGCATTTTACATGGAAGTTGCCACCACTGAGTTATGCTGTCCAGCTGACTACATCACATCCAGCCTCACAGCCAGTTTAATTTTCCTTTCAGCAGCCAACAACTACATATTGTGATGGAGATGGTATATGAGGAAGGTTATGTAACTGGGACTTCATGCTCTTGACAAACTGAAAGGGAATTCCTACTTAAAACTTCTATGGGTGGCTGCTCTTCTAAGGTAGAGGCACTTTTTAAAAAAAATAAGATTTCAAGTAAGTTTTTTTAATGTTAAGATATACAGCTTCTGAGGAATGGAGATTTTTATGTAATGCATCGAGATCAAAGAACAGAAGTTGAACTGCTTTTATCTTAGTGCATGATATGCATGATCACATTAATATGTAAGTGCCAAGTCTAGCATGATATTAGAAAGGACCTTCAGCAACACCCACTTTAGCTAGGTTGGGATGAATTCTCAAGTATACAAACACTCTATTTCTTTCTAAAGTGAACCAGCTAGATCCCTTGAGATTGCAATGAAATGATAACTTACGTGATGCTGAGTAGATGAATATTTCTCACTATTTCAAGAATATATAAAATTAGGAAAAGCTTCTAAAAATAGCTACTATTTATTCTACTCCTCTGACCAACACAAAACAGGAGAGGTGTTGTATCTGGGAGGCAGGACAAGTGGGCCATTTTCATATTAAAATGTTAGGACTCATGGCATACCTGGTAACTTCCCTTGTATCGCTAATTCATCAAATTCATTTGGAAACTTCAAGCCTTCCATTATTCTACCTCCTCCAGTTAAAATGTCATAAAGCAGCAAGCCGAACGAATAAATATCAGCTTGCTGATTGTAAATAACATTTCCTCTGGCCACCTCTGGTGCTCGAAATCCTGCAAATAAACGATTCATTAATAGTTATGACCCATACCGAGACAAAGCCATCTTTATCTTCTTCACAGTAAACAGTTATTGATGAAAATGTCACAGGAAGTAAACAAGAAATGGCACACTATTTCTGAGCTGTGATATTCTGTGGGTGGCAGACCTTCGAAAATAACATCAATCAGTATAAAGGATGGGGACAGAACATGAGTTACGGAGCTCTAGCACCACTATACCTAAAATAACTCATGTCACAATGAATATTGAGAATGAAGGGCAAATCTGCAGTCTTTACTGAAGGTCTAATACTTAACGCTTGAAGTCACACCTTCAAGCGCAATTTCCAAGGTCTAAAGGCACTTTTGAAAGTTGTTCAGCTGTTCAGTGCTTTAAAATAAGATTCTATCATGTTCTCTCTAAAGCCAGGAAACAGTACAGGTATTTATCATCTTAAAAAACATGTATAACCCACCTATTCATTACAGAAAATTAAAACAACACATGATTTCAGCAGTATCATTTCAGTATCGCAACAAACATCCTAAAACTAGACAGCAAAAACCTACAATGAATGCATGTAACTGAATTTGGGTTTTTTTAAACCTCTAGTACGCTACTTGAGTCTGCTAAAAGGGGCTAAAGCATGAATAGAAAAGAAGGTCAAGAGGTATAAATCACAACTTATAACATGATTAGAGCTACAGTTCATGACTTTTACTATAGAGATGCTCCTTACAGACAACATACAAAATAATTAGCTATTTTTTTGACACAACGGGCTGTAAAGCAAAGCAGCTTTCTGTACCTGGTGTGCCTTCAGAGGTTTTTATTCCCATTCGGCAGCAGTACTGGGCAATGCCATAATCAGCTATTTTTGCAATAACAGCTGAATTTGGATATAGGGTAAAGAGCAGCACATTGTGAGGCTTTAAATCACGGTAGATGATCATGGCTGAATGCAGGTACCTGTAAACCAAGAATGTGGTTACTGAAAGCATGCAGAATTCAGGGCTGTATCTGTACACACACTGAAGGTGATATTCCCACAAGAGTACATTGTGCTTTCAGATGTTAAATAACGTGTAAAAAACATCAAACATCACCAGTATGACACAGCATTGGTGGGTATTGACTCTGGAATTGTTCTGAAATACGATTTACTGGCACATAAACACTGAGTATATAGTACCAAGTCTTAGCTGAATTGTCACCCACAGTTTGAAAATTGAATCTTGGAGTTTTAAGCTGCACTGGTGCCTGAGCCCCTCTGCAGTTGTCATTTTACAGTCACACTTCAAAGGCTCCTGAGGACACTCGTGGACTACCAGAAATTTAAAATGCACTAAAGCCATTCCTTTGACATTTTAATAAGAAATTAACAGCCACACAGAAGTTCCACCCAGAGCTGCTGCCGTTTCTCTACATATTATAGATTCATAGAATGCTTCAGGTTGGAAGAGACCTTAAAGATCCTCTCGTTCCAACTCCCCTACCATGAGTAGGGACTCCCCCCCACTAGACCAGTTGCTCAAGGCCACATCCAATCTGGCCTTGAACACTTCCAGGGAGAAGACATCCACAACTTCCCTGGGCAACCTGGTCCACAGTCTCAGCACCCTCATTATGAAGAATTTCCTCCTTACTTTCAATCTAAAGCTTCCCTCTTCCAGCTTGACACTATTCCCTCTGGTCCTACCAGTCCAAGCCCTTGGACACAGCCCCTCCCCAGTTTTCCTGTAGGCCTCTTTCAGGGCATCTTTTCTTAGCAGAATAAAAGGTAGTAACAAGTTCATGTTACATATCAGCTAGTCAGTCATAAAAAGCATAAAACCAAAAGCAATAATAAAAATATAAGCATTTGTCTGACCCAGGGAATATTCTGCCAGAGAAATAAAAAATTAGAAGCTTTCATCTGCAGGATACCCTACTTGCAGCTGTATCCTAATTTTACAGAAGTAACATTTACCTTAAGCCATCAGCTACATGCAGAGCTATCCTGTGCTGAAGTGTTCTAGTTAAACTTGCATTGTCTTGTTGAAGCAAACGATCCAGAGATCCCTTAAGCGCTAATTCCATCACCAGCATCCGGGGACGGGTTGCAGCAGCCAGAAGAGACACTAAACTGGGGTGATGGAGGTGACAAAGTACAGCAAGCTCCTGTAAATTGTAAAATCAAACCAAGAATTGTAAATAGCATAACTTCTGTAGCTCTGAAGGGAACTCAGAAAAGTTTCGGAGTGAACTCTTGTAATGTCCTTAAGCATTTTAAGATCTTCACTAGGGTAGGTATTGCTAGAGCAGCACCACAGAATAAAAGGCAATATCTCTTACTTGTCTTAGGAGCCTGAGGGAAGTATGTTTATTGAAAATCTTCACAGCAACCTCTTCCCCACCATAGGATGCACGGTACACAGATCCAAAACCACCATCACCTTTTCAGTGATAAAATTGAAAGGAATATTATTAGAAAGATACCAATAATTTCTCAAAACCAATTGCTAAAAGACTGCTCATCTATTGCATTGCACTTCAAGGTCAATAACCTAAACATACAAAACCCACTATCCTAGCACACCACAGAAATAATAGAGAATTCAGAACTCAGCAAGCTGAAATTCAGAATACCTTATAAAATACATTTCCACTGTGAAGAAATCTCTACAATGTTTTCCATAGATTGCAGAATTGAGTTAAACAGATTTGGTTATTTGATCTCTGCAAAACAGCCCTACAAAATAATGCTTACCCAAGAGAAATTCAGGAGCTTCATCAAATTCCAGGTCATCGCTGTTCAACATAATATTTCTGGGCAAATCAGCCAGTATCAGATCCGGAGCAATCTGAGCTATTGGAATGGTATGTCTTGGTTGATCAGGATTTACCAACAGATCACCTGAAAAACCCAAATGAGACAAGAAAGAAAGGTAGTCGTAATTTAGAAGGCACGTGGGTGTCTGCATATGTGTGTGTGTGTTTACAGATACACACATACATATATAAACATACATACTATAGATAACAGGTCACTGATTAAGCTTGTTGTTTAATTTCAGGTATTGTACATGTTTAAGTACTTTCAAGGTTCTGTATACGTACCAGTCACATGTGAAGGCAACAGTTCCTAGATAACAACATCAAACTAACCAAGAGATTATGTTTCTGCCTCTAAAAAAAAAATTCTATTAGTGTGTAGAATGTCATCCAGAATATTGCCTTTTATGTGACCGTTCCACATAGTCCATCCAAAACATCCGGGATCAGTTTTACTGTGTGCTGGACTCAGTTCCATGAATGAAGTGGCATTACTGGTATCATGACAAAATAATTCTGTTCATTATTGTCATTTATACACGACTAAACTGAGCAGCTGCAGTCTGTCCCACATACTGTATTGGAAAAAACCAAGTAACTTATACTGCAATTATTTCTTAAAGAACATAAACACTTTTAAACAACATCAAGTACGTAAATGCTATCATAAGAGGATGTCTTACACTATTCATCTCTTCGCAGGTGTGCCTCTTTAAACAGCACAAACACATACCTTCTTCAGCTTTTTTAAGTAAGTCATCAAGTAGGATTTTTTGGTGTTCTTCACCATCCTGAAAGCTGTACAGAGCCCATTTCTTCAACAGTGTTTCTCCTTCGCCGCATACATCTATATCTAGCAAACCCGGGAACCATTCTTCCATAAGAGAATCTATGTGATCCACAACTTGACCCAAAAGGATGCACCCTTTAAGAAACCAAGAGAGGGAAATTACAGACTTGAAATTACAGACTCCAAGTTACAGAGTTAAAATCTACATGCCAAAGGCAAAAGCACCACAGACCAAGAGGCAATCAAACCGGAGCAGGAATCAGGCTCATGATTAATTAACCTTTTCTGCAAGAAGGTGCCGTGATTTTCAAAAAGCTGTCTGGGTTGTTGTCAAATACTGCCGATTCCACTAGACAGTAAGCTTCAGGAGACCAGTTCAAGTAGATGCCTTGTCTCCAATACATTCTATTAGGACGAAGAGCTCGTTCTAGAAAATATAAAATTAGGTTAAAAATGTCATATCTTATTTAAGATAATCTGAATAATTAATGGTACTTTAAATATTTAATTATGACTGCAGGTTTATAGCTACCCAAGCAACAAAAAAAGTAAAGGCTACAAGTCTGCAGACAGAAGAACCCCACAAAAGGTTAATATATGCCAACTGATGTTCAGTTCTGTAAGGTATGTCCACAAACTAAATGTTGAGGCAGACAGTAAATCACGTAGCAGGTGATGCACGTAGGCATTACTGAAATGCTTAGGTGGATTCAGGTTCAAACACAGAATATTGTAGACAACATATGAAAAAGCAGCAGTGATTTAAATTTTTCCTGTATCATACACTGATGAACTAGAAAGATGTGAGTGGAATTCTACGCTCAGGAAGAAACAGAATGCCAGGAGAGCAGGTAGTTATAAATCATATTGTAGAGAGTACTAGCCACGCATATTTTTCATACTTTTGCCACATATTAAAAAACAGAAAGATGAATGAAATTGCTAAGCTCAGCAGATAGATCTCATGTCCAAGCATGGAATCATTAGAAAGAAACTAAAAACACCCATCGCCCTTCAGAATAAAGCAAATATTTCAGTCTGATAAAGGGAGAATCAGTGAACCTGAAGAAGAGCAGATTGGTTTTTTGCATAAAAGACACAACATTTCCTTTAGTCTTCATAGAAGCAAATGACAACATTGCATAAATACAGGGACTTTCTCCTCTGTCATGTGAAAGAGAGGAATAGGTTGCTTACAGCCTTCACTTTCTTTTGCACTCCACTCTGAACAACAGGTACTATCTGTTCTTCAAAATTTTTTATCTATGAAAATGAGTACTGTTCTTTTTCTCACACTTGTGAAGTGGACAGATATTAGCTAAAGCTGAACAACGTTGGGGTTTGGAGCTTTAACATGCAGGGGTGGGCATTCAATGAGAACATGTTCCCTCTTGCTTTTGAAGATAAAGATTTTGTACCTCTTCCTGACAGCATGTAAGGTGATATTTCAAGCAACCTGTTGATCAGCCTGGACCAAAATCCCATAGGGAAGTACGGCATCTCATAAAGCCTGATGATTATTTCTGAATTTTCACAGTGGGGCAGTTCTATAACAGGTCTGTGATCAGACAAACTGAAAGAATAAAAATATTAGGCAATATTTAATGATGTGTTATATATGAAAACCAGAGAGCAGACAGACACTTCAGGTTGTACTCAAGTGAAGTTCAGCTGTAATTTAAATCCAACAGAACCTCACTAACAATCATTAGGTAACAAATACAAATCTAAATCTCAGGAAGGTAAGACATACATATTTAGTCTTCCTATACTGGGACTCTGAAGAATGCAGAAGCTCTAATCAATGCAACCACGCCACATTCTCTCCATTAAGCAACATAAGTGACATCAAAGACATTAGGGAAATCTGTAACTGAGGCAGAGAAACTACGTTACCTGCTTTAGATAAAGCAAAAAGATCACATTGAAATTCAGAGCACTTCTTTGGTCACCACATTTAATAACTAGACTGTTTGGAGGAGATACTGCTGCTGAGTAACTTGTCTGAGGTTTTCATTCCAAGCAAACAGGCTATAGAAATTCATGGTTAACTTTTATATGGCAATAAATATCTGTAATGCTGGCACACCACCATGTAAAGCAAAATTATAATCTTTGTGCTGCATCTCACACTGCAGGACAATACAGAAGAAATACTGTCCTCTTAAAGCTTCTATCATTTATAGATTCCATTTACCCATCATGTTAATATGATGTGACCTTTATCTCCTATAAAATCAGCCTAACACCTCTCTGAAAGCGTTTACTAAAATGTAGTGTACTAAGACATGCTTTCCTATACCAAACTGATCAGATGATCAGTTAAAGTAGTTAGCCCAATGGGAGGGTTTTACTTTGCTTGATCTCTATGGCTGTCATTTGCAGCTGTAGCACTTTGCTTACCTGCTTGGGATTAGCAGTTGATCCTCTCCCAGTGGCAAAGCAATCTGAAACTTTTCCAGAAGCTTGAAGTATTGGGACATGTAGATCTTGGGAAACTTGCTCTTCTTTAAAAGGAATTTTTCCACATCTGAACGCTTTACAATTCCCTTTGGATATTTAGAAAAGCCTTCTACTTTCACTGTCAGAATCTTCAACAAAAAAAATTAAAACCATTTCAGGTGTACAGTAATCACTACACTGCATTTTTCTGGCAAACTTTGTGCCCTGAAATATTTGGTAGCCTATTATTGGGGGGAAGTAATGAACTTCATTGCACAGTAAAACTAAATATTTCTGTAATGCTAGCTGGCACAGAGACAGTAGTGAAAAAAATCTAACCTGTCCAAACTACTTGTGCGCTACCATTCTTCAGCAGCTCTCACTGTTTATTGTGACCTTCTAGGTCTTTTCTCACTGACACCATCAGCTTTAAAAGCTCAAACTTACACTTTTTCCGCCCCATTTGCTGCACTGAATAAAAGGCAACGTTTCAGAGGTTTGGAAATCAGATCTCTGGATAGCGATCTGAATCTAAATTGTTTGTAAATACACATTTCAGTGATGGCTTTCCTTAAACACTTAGGCCGACACCTTCCCATCATGACAGGTGAAGTGCTATCAGTAGTAAGCATTCAATCCCCCATCCTTATTACTTTGATCCAAAGTTCCAGCTTTCACCTCAACCTATCACAACATATTGCAGATCATGTTCTATCCTACGTGTGTTCTTGTGTCTGGTGCAGTTTAAACGCCATTTAAACAGACAGCACCATGTAAGAACACAGAACCACTGAGATAGACAGTTGCCCAGAAAGCAAAGGAAACAAAAAGAACCAGGTAATTTGGGCCCAGAGAATATTCTAGAGCACAAACAGTAAAAAAATGGTGAAGAAGAATCAATGGTTTCAGAGGAAAATAGGTCCATACATGTAGATACAAAAAGTAAACAGAGTCTAACCTGTGCCATGATTTTACACAGCCACTTAGGATCTACAAAATATAGGTCTCTTAGCTGTAGTGCCGGGTCTTGAAAATGAAGGAGTACACCTGCACAAAGAAAACTGTAATTAGCAATCCATTTCTCAAGCTCCATATTAAGCAAAGTAAGCACCCCTCCATGGCTGTTTTTCTTATGTGACAGAAGCAATAACAAATACAGTTACTGAATGTATGTCAGTATCTGAAGAGTAGAATGCAATGATGCTTTGCTCAGCTTTACCTTTATTTTCATATGTTTTGTTAGGTTTGAAATCTCACCTGGTTCTTTACTGAGCAGTTGTGCTCTGCATGCTTTATTATTTAATAATAAATAATAAATCATAATACAAAGCCTCTATGTCGGTGACATAAGCTGTTACATGTATTCATCCACAAGTGCAGGCGACAAGTGGATGAATATTCCACATTTGTCGTATGGAATGATTTGTACTCATTCATGCCACTTTGTGGCAAGCTTGTGCAAGATTTAAAACTGCACACAAACACACATAGAAGACAAAGTTTTACCTGATTCATTCAGAAAGTGAATTGCATGAGGAAGTTCATTTTCATCCAATTGTAACTGACTTTCTTGTACCAGTTCCAGTAAGCGTCTCTGATCAATCACAGGGAATTCACTCGGGACGTTTTTACGTTCTAGCAAAATTCTCTTCTCCAGCTCCAGATAGCTGTCAGGAATTAGCTGACCAACAACTGGTTGGTCTCTGATCTGTATAATTAGGAAAAACAGTATTAAATCTATTAATTCTTCAAGTGAAAACAGACAAATAAAACTAAGATGTAAGGTGGGCACACCCACTCAACAGTAGCAGCAAGAAGGAACAAGAACACTCATTTACTGACTACAGTGGCTTCTGAAAGTTAGATATTATTCAGAATCATATTATATAAATGTCTTTCTGTAATTAATTAATACTTGAAGGAAAAAGTATTTCCATATTCCATTTACATTTTTAAAAAGTCTTCTCAGAAGCCATCATTTCCAAGAGAAGCTTTGATTTCAAATAAAAGGAAAATAATCCATGTATGAGCAGATGATGTCGTGTATCTGAGGTTAACAGAAGACAATGAGCAAACGAATAAAATATGATGCTACTTGTAATTTCTAGCCTCTTTAGCCGTGTCTTCAGACAAACTGGAGCAAGGTGGGGAGGGTAGTAGCTCAATTAAAAGTTTCCACTGCTGACAGTCCATGGACGAGAGGAAGAAATAAATTTAGCCAGGTTAGACACTCAGGAGAAACAGAAGGGTGCTTTGCCTCTGCTTCCTGCACCTCAGTTCCTTCCTGGTATTAGCTAGCACCCAAACAGGTTTTTCATTCTCTATGGTTGCTGCGCTACTCACTTTCCCAGCATTTCCAGATAGGCTTCTTAGTTTGTAATCTACTTCTCAAAAAGATTTTAATGCTCGTGCACTGTGGAATTTTTGTGTCAAAAATGTAATTAGTACCTTGTGAAAATGTAATTAGTACCTTGTGTAATTTCAGAGACTCAGAGCACTTGACAACATTGACAGCAACAATGAATACTTCACTCACTTTGACTTCTAAGCAGGTACTTTGTTACGCTCCTTTCACAAAGTGTCTATGTTATTTTGGGAACTGTCGCTTGCCCTTCAGGCTGCTTGATGTGTGCATAGAAGTTTAAACATGAGCTTCAGTCATAGTTGTAAGAGATGCAAATGTTACTAGGACTATTTTTAGGTACCTTTCAAAAGGCAGAACTTGTCTTGAGTACTGAAGATGTATGGTGAGATATAGGGCTACACATAGCTTTACAAACACCAGCTACATTCATGCTTACTGGATGTATGAGAAGTGGAATGAAACCGTTCCAGGTGAATAAGCCACCTCATTGCCACTCAGCACTGGTTATTTATTCCTTGAACCATGGAATGAAGCTAGGCGGATGACTTATGTGGCCAAGGTGGTAGTTTCTGAGAGAGAAACATAAGGTGTATGCATCCTTTGTAACATCACCAGTGTGAGTCTGGTCATAAATACATCCGCTCTGTAAAATTTGGGCTCTGTTTTGATTTACAAAGTTCTGTAGGGACTGCACCAGCACAGGACATCACCTTTTCTCTTTAACATGTGACACTCTACATGATTAATACTGTGTAAGATGAAAAATAAAAATAGGTATGTTCTTGCTACAGATTGGACCCTGTCTATAAGCTCCATGCCTGGGCTAGTCACCTCATGCTTCCCATTCACACCTTCAACATCATGCTGTGGCTAAGGAGAAAACCAGTGGTGAGCGGTAGCAATGACTTTGGAGTCAACAGAACTACTAGTGCAGATTCTCAAACTGACAAGGATCTTCTTTTCCTGCTTCAATCCACTGTTCTCTTTCTCACTGCTCTCACCCTATGTAAAATGTAATCAGTGAATGAAAAGTTAGTTGGCTTTCAGAAACCCCTGAATTTTATTTCCTGGTCCCTACAATCTTGCAATAGTTACTGCAGTTACATGCTGTCATCCAACAAAAACCAGGTTTTGATCAGACTTATTTATGAGAAAAAAATCAGCTCATTTTTAATTAAATATGCTACTTACGCCCTAGTGCTTGAAAATTTAACTACCTGAGAGTTTTATGAAGATGATTTTTTTGGTAGAAAATGAAGTGAAAACAAAATGGGTCATTTCCCTTTATTATTTTTGCTATGACATTGTATAGCAGCTGAGATAAACTTACTGCCTCACTAAAAATGTATGTAATTTGGTGTTAATGTTCAAAAATGCAGTTATGGATGTTTTTTACATTATAACCAGTTTTACCTTGAAGTGAAGACTCTCTTTTATTATGATTTTCCGAAGTCTGATAATGGAATCGGATTCTTCTGTAGCATTCACAAAGTGGTAATCTTGGATTGCTGGGAAGCCTCGCTTATTCAGGAGCTCTCTAGTAATTTTAGCCATGCAGGCCTTACGCTGCATTTCATCAGAAACATCTAAATGAGTGCCCACAAGAATGACAGGGGATGTTGAAGCTCGAGCCTGTTAGTAAAAACCATACAATCAATTAATTCCATAGTGAATTTTGATGTTATTGTTTCATGTCCACAGAAAACGTGAGCAACTCTGTCAAAACAATCAATACTATGAAAAAAAGCAACTGTTTCCTTCTCTTTAAACATATCTCTTTTAAATGAGTTTGGGATCTGAAATACTATTCCATGTCTGTCGGAATAAGCTGTAATCCCGTATGATACTTTGACTGGCTAAGGCATTAAAACTGCATCAGCCTTTAAATAATAAAATGTATTTTCTAATATACAGAGAGCAGTCTATTTCAAATTTGAAATATTAAAAGAGCAGCTTATTCTAAAAGAAAATGCTGCAGACCTGGAACTCATATTTTGCAGATTAATGACACAGTCAGTAAAACAGAGATGTAACTGTATTTTTCATTAAAATGGCCAATAAAATGGAAAAGCAAAGAGTATTCTGCTAGCTGTCATCAGCACAGTGCAATAATGAAACATAAGCAAGTATTGCACTGCAAAGGAGAACTCACAAATGATCTTCAACAACTGACTGTAACTGTCCTGCATCACCTCTCAGCCTGAAAACAGTCAAAAATTTTAACCAACAGGATCAGTACACAAAAGCTTTACGTAGTTGCATCACCCAACAATGGGTAATGATCATATAAAAGAAAAAGAGAATTACTGCTCACTCATCATGGGGTGATTCCAACACATAATAGTAGTAACTTGGAGCAAAAGAAAAATACATAAGGAGATTCTCAGACTAATTTGTCTACCACAGTCCTGGAATCACTCCTAGTAACACCAGGATGTTAGGTATATGCTTAACAGTATGATTTCAAACCTGCATCTGGTCAGTTTGAAATGTGTCAAATTTGGATTTCTCCAAAATGGTGTACAAGAAAAAGAAAGTTCAACTTTTCATCCCTTTAACAGTGGCTGTTTAGTATGTTTATCAGCTACTTCAATATATTGCTAGAACATACCAACTATTCTCTTGCGTTTCACTCTGTAGCATTTCAGGAACCTTTGCATGTCCACAAATATTTTTCAATGCAATACACGATGTATTTCAACTCTTGTTTCATCTTAGTATTTTTATTGGCTGAAGAATTTTCCTCTTTCCCTATCTAAAAATATTTGTGGTTAATTTGCTGTTCACCAACAGCCACCTGGAAAGTGGAATTCCGTTCTGTACCTATCTATGGCTTACCTTGATGTTAAAAAGCCATGGCTTCATAGCATCCACCTCTGCTTGTCCTTTGCTGAGATCATAAACGGCAAGATATAAAGCTCTTTGTGTCATAAAATGAGGATGGGTACTGTAGAACTCTTCTTGTCCTAATGATGACATTTTTTCCACTGTTTAGTACTCCTCTCATTGAACAACTTCACATCACAAAAGGCAGCCTAACACACTTGGATTACTAATCCACAAATTAAATCAATGCTTACTGAAAAGTGTCTCAATTGACACAAAGCCTGTCAGTTTTGGTAGGTACTCTGTGGTAATTCACTGACTGAAGTGTAGCACAGTTATCTGGTGTGTTGCAAACTGTATTTAAATTATGGTGGACTAATGTTTAAAAATAACTTTTCTATAGCCTACAGTTCCCGTGAATTTTAGAAGTGGATTTTAAGTCCCTAAACTTTAGAAAGCTTGCCAAAAGTCCACAGTTCAAACAAGTGGTTAGACCACATTTCATGACAACAGAAGCTTTATATTAAAATTGAGGGATTAGCTGCCAATCTGCAGAATTCAGTAATTGATATGTGGGCTATTGAGTAAGTTTGATTCTATTGTCCATAATTCAAAATGTCACAGGCTAACTCTAAAAACAAGTAATGTACTAGTACATTACAAAAGAGTAAAGGACAGTAAGTTCTTGAAATACCTCCAAAATCCCACACATTTAATATAAGCTCTTTCTTCATTTTGGCTTTCCCTTGAATGATCCAGTCTTTTACATCAATGCCTACTGTAGCTTTTGGACAGCACAATTCTGTTCGTTTGCATTTCATTAGCTGTTGTAGCAGGGTAGTTTTCCCACTTCCAGTGTTTCCAACAATCATGAGCTTCATTCTGTTGTAAGGTACGGCCTTTTTAAGTCGTTGTTGAAGAAATCTGGCATAAAAAATGTTGGAGAAATCACAGAAAAATGAAAGAAGAAAAAAGCCAACAGAACTAGAGACCAAGAAAAACTATACCAATTGATTCACAATTTCAATATCTGTTTGCTTTGACTTGAATTTTAACAGCCTATTCTAATATTTTATTTCAAACTTTAATGTTTAATTCAGAGTGCCTCTTTTTTTTGGTTATGTAATTACCCAAAAAGGCAGTCTGTACTTGGGAAGCAGCACTTAGTGCTTGAACTACAGAAGCACCAAATTCAGGAAGTAAATACTGTTATAATCTAAATCACTGTGATCCATTTGATGTGTGTTTATCTGATATATGTCCCTTTCATAGGGACATATATCAGATGTTGGATTTCATAGGACAACCCAGCATGTCTTTTCAAAAGGGTATGTTTTTTCTTACTGCTCACTGCATATCCCAAGGAGGCAAACCAAAAATATTCAAGAATAACAGGGTAACAAACCTGATAATGTCTCTGGCTTTACATCCCACGTGTTTGAAGTCAAAATTAAGATGGAGTCCTTCCAACGGAAGATCCCAGATTTTGGATAGTCTTCCCATTTCATCTGGAAAGAATCTCAGGTCGGGATTATGGCTTACATCCAGAGAAGTCAAGTTCTCTAGAAATCCAATCTGAGGAGGAATCTAAAGAACAGAACATTTAATGAGCAATTAAGAAAAAACCCCAACAAAACATGATCATGATCGCATTAAATATTGAACAGAGCTAGGTAATTATCTTTACTGCTGCAGTTTACATTTTTTAATAAACAGGCCTAATAGACACTAATAGTCAAAGGACCTCGTAATGAATTCAGTATACAAACCAATTATGTGACACATTCCAGACAGAAAAGCTTTGTAGAATATGTTGATTTTTATTAATGGGAAAAGCTATCTTCACTTATATACCATTTTAGTAATAGAATTTACAATGATATCAGAGATGACAACATGAAAATCAAATGAGCACAAAGAAACTGCATCCAATTGAAAAGTGATTTAACTTTCTTTAGGTAGAATTTTACACTTTACCTCCTTTAACCTGTTGTGGGACAGGTGTAGCTTTTCTAGCCTAGACCATGCACATGCCTTCTCACTCAAGTCCAAGATGTCTATTTGATTATGATTAAATAACAGCTCCCTTAAGTTTAATGATTTCCAGTGCATCGGTCCAGGCAGGGTTATGATCTTGTTTTGGCTTAAATCTACTGATCGCAAGCTAAAAACATGAGGGAAAAAAAAAGTGAGAGGTTAGCAGATGAAAGAATGAAAGCTGAGATTAACTGAAAATATACTACTTCTTAATAAGTCAGCAAATGGATTAGATATGACAACAGACTTTTTTCTGACAGAAATGTAAATAGAAGACAACAGAAGTACTACATGAAGAAAAGTAATTAAGATAATAATATAAGCAGGTCTTCAGTACCTCAGAGAAAATTATAAGATTCAGTCTGATTCAGTATAATATTCTCCCAATGTATTTGTTTTTGAATGAAATTACCCAGTCATGAAAATACACATCCACGCTGTACTGTGGGTATAGTTCAGATAATAGGTGAGAACAGTTCACTTCCTTCTTTCCACGGAGGGCTTTGTTCAGATTAGTAGAAGACACACATAAATATCGTTCACACTCCTGTAGTGCAAGTACTCAGGAATTTAACTGTAAACAGTGTAGTTTATATACATTTAGACCCAGATAACAGTGAATAGAGTTTAGCTCAGGACTCCAGTTACAGCTAAGTGCAGAACATGTGGTTCTTTTTAGGAGTTCCAAATAAACAAAATAGTAATGGAGAACTTCTAGGCATTAATTTTCCAGAACCCAAGATTCCACTCATAAATTGTGAAGCTTTATTAGGAGATCTGAACTTCATTATTCCTAATCTAGGAATATTGACATCAGATGGTATGGATACCTCACTCTTTATCAGAATGCTTCTGTGAAGATAAATACATGGATATGCATAAATGACACAGTTCTAGTACACTTCTATTTCAGAATGGCACAAAAAAGAACACTTAATTTCTCTAAGTCATCAGCTGGACAAATGAGCTGTTTGTTGCTGAGGAACACAAAGCATGCAAAGAATCCATGCAACTCTTGATTGATTTGTCTGGGCTGGAAGATGCAGAAAAGTGATACCTTTTTCAACAGGTCCATTAACTGTGCTGTTGTGAATATAAACATCAGCATGCTGAAACAGTGATCGTGTTAATAACGGCATGCTCTATGTAAATGTGACTAATGTAAATTCACAAATCTGGCGATCTGCCCTCCCCATGGTATCATCAGCAGTCACATCCACCCACATCTCTTGCATAACCGATCTTATCTTCCCTTCCAAGCACTCCCTCCACAAGGGAGGATTCTAGTAACCTGTGAAGGTCAGTAACTTCTGTTAAAAGAAGCAGAAGTCTGGCTTTCACACGAGCAATGCTTTAAAGGTATAGCAAAATAAATGTCACATGCATCTTTATCACAATTCCATCTAGAGGAAGTGTCATTCTTTGAGAATAAATATCTTGTGATATTTAGGAAGTGAAAACTGCTCTCAGTAGCTTTGGGCAAACGTCTGCCGACCCTGAAAAGGAAAATTTATCAGTATCTTGTTTTTAAGAAAATAAAATCATTTTAGTTTTCTGTGCAAGGACTGTCACCTTCTGCAGTAAATCAATGTATTTTCAGTGACTATGGTTTTAATCCAAGGAAAAGATTTTCTCAAAATAATGAAGAAAATGTGACTGATTTGCCTTCACATAGAAGCTACTAAGTTTTAGGTTTAACCTCTTAGGGAGTTTTTCTAGGAGATCAGTAAAACATGCAGAATTAAGAAAGGTCTTGCCATCTATTTCTCATTATCAAGAATTTGATATTAACTTAAATAAATAAAACAGTAACTTACTGTGGCAGAAGAAGAATTGCTTCTGGAACACTAGTAAAACAGTTCTGGGATAATTTCAAGCTTGTTATGCTGGATGGCAAGTCAGATATTATTTCTAGAGCAGAAAAAGAAGTTAATCCAGTTACTTTTCAGAACAGTTTACTTTTAAAGCTGAAATGTTCTGAAATCAAATACAGACTAAAAGATCAATGTAAAATCTTCTACACAGAGGTCTCTATTGTATAGCCAGTCTATATAACATTCCCATCACTGACTCAATGAGGGGCACACCTTATGCATATAAAAACTAATGGTTTGAACATGTTTAATGCAAGCATAAGCACTACCTGCTGAAGTACTGTTACATTAATTTTAAAATAGAAGATTTATACCTTGAAGACAGAAATAAATTCTGACAGCAACTTATGAATTCCTGCAGTGTCATTAAAATCTCATTCCTGTAATTTACTCTTTTTATAGGTAACTGAACTTGGAACACTTTTGCACAACATATGCTCAGCCACTGAAATACACTCTGGACTCAAATCAATTGCTTAAACACTGGGTTCTAGTGAAGGTAATTTGCCCTGTGGCACCTGAACTACCTGCACATGGCTTAAAGATACAACACAGCGGTAAGGCCAAGTGGGATGCTTCAAAACATCTCAAAAAGCGCCAGTATTTGGGCAAGAGAATCAAACATTCTGTCTTACTCAGAAGATGAATATAGCATGCTAATATTTAGAATCATGTAATTGTTTAGGTTGGAAAATACCCTTAAGATTGTTGAGTCTGGCCAAATCCATCACTACATCGTGTCCCTCAGCACCACACCCAGACATCTTTTAAATACCTCCAGGCACGGTGACTCCATCACTAGCCTGGGCAACACATTACAACATGTTACGTCTTTTTCAGTGAAGCATTTTTTCCTACTATCCAATTTAAGCCACCCTTGGAGCAACCTGAGGCCATTTCCTCTTCTCACTTGTTTCAAAGGAAAAGAGACTGACACCCACCTCGATGCAACCTCCTTTCAGGTAACTGTAGAGAGCAATGAGGTCTCCCCTGACACACTCAAGCAGCCTGGCATTGCCCGTGCAGCCTGGCATTGCCAGTGCAGTGAGGTGACCAAAACAGTGTTCAAGGTGCAGCTTCAGTATGCTGGTGAACACAGGGGGACAATCACATCCCTAGTCCTGCTGGCCACACGATTTCTAATAGAAGCCAGAATGCTTGTATGACATGTGTTTCAATACAGTACTAGATGTGTATTAGTATCACATTTGCAGGCTACTTTCTGAACAATTCCCTCTGCCTTGACCCTCTCCCAACAGTATATACAAACCCAGGTGAGTCACACGAAGTCAGATCAACTGTCCATCAAGTCTGATTGGAAGGATAGTGCTTCTAACAGTCATCGAAAGCTGATGCTTAGGGAACTGTATAAACAAGGCATTCTCCTTCTCTGATCTCCCAAGGTCTAATCTCCCAAGACTCCAAATGCTGGTGGCTAAAAAATGTTGTGACTTGGAAGGTAGATCTACCATCTTCTGGAAGGTAGATCCCATTTCCATAGATACTTACCAAGAGTATTCATCTTGGCATTAAACTGCTCCAGTTTTGTACAGCCCATGAAGACATTCTCAGCAACAGATGAAATATTGTTCTTACTAATGTTTACAATTTTCAGTTCCTTCAAGCATATGGGTGAACACAAGCGAGAAATTTTGTTTCTGTGATAATGAGAAAACAATCAATGCTCCATTCAGAAACTACTAGCTAACAAGTGAAAGACAATGCTATCCTTACACTGGTAAACCACAAATTAATCTATCTGTATAAAGACTGAGCAGTGAGCAAATCCTCTGGTACATGTGGCAATATGGCAAAAGATGATGACTAATGTTGATTGCTTTAATTAATGCAGAGAGCAAATATCAGAATGTACTACCAGGTGTCGTTTCCTGACCACATGCTGCAGCTCAACCACACAGAAAGAGGACTGCTGCATTGGGAGTAGTTCTGTCTACCAAAGATACATGTTGGCAGAATTTTACTGCCCATATAAAGAAAATAAAGGACTGCTATATAGGGGTTACAATCAGGGAGGAGTATACAACGCCACAAAGAACTCAAGAAAGGCACAAAGATCCTGAAAACACAAGAGATAAAAGAACCATGCAGCACTGTTTAACAGGGATAATATTGCTAATAAAGTTCAAAATAAAAAGCTAATGAAGAAATGCAAAACTTGAAGTATTGCTTTTATAAATCTGATTCCCCTATTTAGTACTGCTGTCTAGCTATACATGTAGCTATCTTTATTCTGTGTGAACTTCTGTGCAAAAAATATCAACATCTTATTTAAAATAAGTTATGGGAGATAAATCTGCAGTTTACACAGCTATCAATCATAGCATTCTTTAGAATTCTGCATAGAAATGAAGCATCTCACTCACTAACAAGTAAGATTAAAAGAGCTGGTAAACAAAATACTACACATTATCTCTGCTTTTGTCATTTAAAACATAACCCAGGATGCAGCCCAGAAGCCCAACGGTATCCTGGGCTGCATCAGGAGAAGCACGACCAGTACGTCAAGGGAAGTGATCCTCTCCCTCTGTTCTACTCTTGTGAGACCCCATCTCCAATACTGCATCCAGTTCTGGAGCCCCCAACACAAGGAAGGATACTGAACTGTTGGAATGTGTCCAGAGGAGGGCCACGAGGAGGGCTGGAGCACCTCTTCTACAGGGACAGGCTGAGAGAGTTTGGGCTGTTTGGCCTGGAGAACAGGAGACTCCAGGGAGGTCTTACAGTGGCCTTCCAGTACCTGAAGGGAGCTACAGGAAAGCTGGGGGGGCTGTTTCCAAGGGCTTGTAGTGGTAAGAGCAGGGGGACTGGTNATGAACCATATCAATTAATGCAACTCCATGAATCATACTTCCAAAAACTACCTTTGCTAAATATGAAACAGAGTGGAAATTCTATTCTGTATAAAGAAAACCTAGTTGAATATGCTCAATAACACAGATAGTCCTGTGGATTAAGTGTGGCAGTAGAAACTCACTGAAAATTTAGTGTTACTGAAATTGCAGTGGTATTGGATTGTACCAAGTCCCAGAGATACCCTTTTGTACTTTGTAATGCAACAATGAAATCAGTAGGAATTTACACATCTGAAAGACAATGTCAGTGTTTACTAGATGGTGATCTAAATATTAGATGTTAGGTTTACTTGGTTTACTTGGATTTAGGCTGGACTGGATGATCTTTAAGGTCTTTTCCAACATTATCATTACGGTGATACTACTAACTAAAGAATCCTTTCCATCCTATTAATGTCATCATTCTGGACGACAAACGTATTATTTGTGCTATGTTTGTTGTGTTACAGTCCATTTACTAATGTCACTCACCCTTCTAGCAAAAGTTGCTCCAGATTTTCAGCAACAGTTGTAAGAAATTCAGGAACACACACCAGCTGATTGTATGAAAGATTAAGATGCTTTAGCGTTGGACATCTGAGGTGTGGATCCAAACTAAAGGAAGGTCCAATGTCATTCCGAGAGATATCAAGATTGGCAATACAATTCATTCTCAGTAAGTAAGTTGGAAAATAAGTAAATCGGTTACTGTGCAAATCCAAGTAAGTCAAGCATTTCAAGTTCTGAAAGAAAAGGATAACTTGTTATTAAAAAGTTAAATGAAAACATTAATTTTTAATTGAGTAATATTTTATACAACTTATTAATTTCCTTGTATTTCTCTCTCTAGGAAAAAGAGCAGAAGAGAGCAATCAGACCAATAGAACCCATAATATTATTATTAGAGAATAAAATATAAAGCATTCTTCAAAATTAACTAGCTCAGTAGCATAAAATTTAAGATATGAATTCCCTGCAGATCTTGATTCCGTTTATACTATTAAATTATTCAATATATCATATCCTGTAGCAGTTCTTTGTAGTAAATGATTTAAAAGAGGTCCATGGAAATAGTTGTATTTCTAACTGAACATAAATCAACTGACTGAAAATCAAGTGAATATATGAGGCATGCAAAAATATACACCCGTATTAATGAGTAGTAGTGTTATGGGTACATTGTTAAACTATTTATTGTCATTAATCTCAACTTGTATTACATAAAATTATACAGAATTACTTCACAAAGTTGTTCTGGAATGTTTGCGAGAGCATTTTGGTGGAGCTCCAGTTTCTCAAGATGTTCCAGATGACTAGTTAAGCAGCTATTCTGGCTGATGGCATCAATGTTCTCCAGCTCATTTGATGAAAGATCTAGTGATTTAATATATTCTTTCTCTGATATCAATGAAGAAAGACTGTCTGATGGTCTTAAATGTGATGAAAATTTTGAGATGCCTTCTATTAAAACAAAAACATGGGAAAAAAAGGCTCTATTTCACTTATCACATTATTAAAAGTAAGGTAAATCAACTTGGGATCTAAAGATGACAATGAATGCTTGGATATAGGTTAAGATTAAAATCCATGAAGACTTCTATTAAGAGGTAGAAATTTATAGGACAGTAGGAAAGAGATGGAAACTTATGCACTGCAGAACAGAAGGAGCTTTTGAAAGCTTATAAGGGCAATCACGAAATTTAAAATCTTTGCATGCTATGGTTGTGAAAGCGTTAAAGATGGAAAATCTGTTATACACGTCAAGCTGTACAGTGTACTTACTGGAGGACTCATCTGATGGCAGGAATTTTCTTCTTTCTTTCATTAATGATTTAGTATCTGAGCCAGGTCCCTGGAAAATCCCATGAGAGACTTAATAAAAGTTATGGCCATATGTAGATATCTGCAATGAGCGGAACTAAGAATATTTCTGTTTATTATCATTTGTTTTTATCAGAACTTTCCAGGAGAACACAAACAAACTGTACATTTCAACTAAAAAATAACAGCAAGTCACATCTTTATAAAACTCACAGGTCCACGTAATGTGAAAGAACAGCAGACAACGTGTGATGCAAGTAGTGCATTTTCGGCAACTTAAAATTACTTTCCAGGATGGGGGTGATAGGGAGGAGCATGATATATCAAAAATATATAGGGAAAAATATATAGGGAAGTCAATCTCTTGTTTTCTTTCACAATGGATGGAATGAGACAAGATCCTTTCAAAGGAATCTGATTCCACTGATTTCCCCTCTTATGTCTTCTTACTGAATTGGTCCCTTGTCATTGATCACAGGAGCACTCTGGACATTAGCTTCACTAAGGAACAGTTAAGTCTCTATGAATAAACCCAGTTTCTGTATCTGAACATCAGACCAGAAAACTGAGCAACTGCTGCAATTAACTCTTTCCTTTATAGTGACTTGAAGCACAGTAATTGCACAGCAACAGAAGGAAATCTTAAATGGCAACAGTGGCAGAAGAGGCCATACGGCTACATGACCTTTCCTAACATCTGATTATTAACAATTTTGCAGTAGGCAACACAGATGGCGTAACATGAAGCTTGGTATGAATAAGAATCTGACTTACCACAGAATAGGAATGTCGTGGCAACGTAGGAGAACCTCTTTGAAATGCCATTTCCCTATAATATAAGTCAGCAACTGTAATGGAATTTGACTTCTTTTTTGTAGGAAACGAAAACTCACTTCCTAGTACAAAACAATTACACAGGAAGAACATTAAGTGAGACGATGTATTCAAAGAAGAGGACTGGAGTTAGAGATACTGACATACAAAGGAGAGATACATTTCACAAGCATCATAGAACATCACTGGTCAACTGGACAAGTATATTGTCAAAATTGTTGCACTCTAACAGTGTTGTTTTAGAATACATGAGCTATACTAACCCGACATGCTGTAGATAAGACCTGCAGCTTGTTACCCTGATGCTTTATCATTTACAATTTACAGCAGGTTGGGATTATTGCAAAGGTTTGCAACACCTTTGTGCAACTGCAGTGTAAATAACTTTTTAAAAGAGAAAACGTATTGCATCTTAAGACATAAATTTGTATCATACATTTATTGAGCATGCAATAGTATATGACACTCTGGCTTTGGTTATTTAGGGTTATCTGGATCTACCTAGTGTTCTTCCTCTCAAAACTACTAAAACACCTAAAATCACTCCTGTTGGTAAAGCCTTTATTTTCCACCATAATTTACATAGTACCTAACAAATAATAACTATCGGTATCATGTGCCTGCGCTACTGTCCTACAGAAGTGAAAAAAAACAGTGCTGAATGATGTAAACTAAAAGATCAAAACAAAACAAAAAAATTCCTTAAGATTGTCTGATTCCAAAGTTCATATTCTTCACCTGTGATGATTTCAGTATCAAACAGTTCTAAAACAGAGACACATGAACAAACAAGAGGCGTATTTTAATTCAAGGCTACTTACTCTTTCTATTAAGTTACCAGTATAATAGACAGAAATGCTGAAGTTTTTTATAAGTTAAAGGCATTCAGAGACAGAGCTGTCATTTACACTTTTGATCCGTTAGGTATCTTTGCAACAGGGTTTATTTCATCTACTTCAGTCATTACAAACTAGTTTTCTGTACCAGATTTTGTCAGCTGTCCTTTGTTTACAGACAGCTGAGGAAACAAGGATTTATAGATCACTATTCACCTGACTTCATCATGAGACAAGTAGTGGTCTTGAAGCATTTACCTTTTTGCTGTAGACTAGAGTCAGCATGCAAGAATAGCTCAGAAAAAGACAAAATTAGTTAATACTTCAATTTAGTTGAATGAATCCCACTCTTTCTATGAGAAACTGTACGCATGAAAAACCTAATTTTAAATGGATATTGTCAGGTGGACGTAAGCCACCAATTTGCAACTGCTGCCCGGAAGGCCAACCGCATCCTAAGCTGTATCCATTTAAGTATAGCCAGCAGATCAAGAGAGGTGATTCTGTCCCTCTACTCTACCCTAGTGAGACCTCACCAGGAGAAACCTGTTAAGAATTAGAGATGTGCCTGATTATTGTAGGGTTGTTGCATTAGATGACCTTTGGAGATCCCTTCCAAACCCAACACATCCTGTGATTGTGTGATCTCAAATACAAGTAAGCAATTGACTCATGCCTGTGGTCAAGCCCTGGTATACGAGATCTGGATCATAAAAAAAGCAAAAAAATTACCTTCACTATCAATATCATCACTCAGAGGAAAAACACTGTCCACTAATGGGTCAGAAATGAAATTCCAATCACTGATTCTATCCACTCCATCTTCAGAGAGATTTAGGTCAGAAGAGGCTCTTGATCTATCCTCTGAAATATTCTTCATTTGGAATTTAAGCACCATTCTTGCCAGTGCAGAACCTGCATCTGCATGGATAAGAAACCACACAGCATATTCTTCAAGAAATCAAACTAGCTTTAAAATAAATGATAGAAGTTACTTGGTTCATGTTCAAGGTTTATCAGTCTTTCTACAGCCAACTGAATGCTGTGAAGAGATGGTCAACTGAAAGTCTTGATTTAAACCACGTACACAGTACCATCAAGAGATATTAACACCTTCTGTGTAGCAAATTCTACATATACTCACTTTGTTTTCTTAGTGGAGTTAGCTTATCTGGGAACAAAGGAATGAGCCACGAAGGTTCTAGTCTTCCAATACCAAATCCTCCAAGACATATACTGCTGTTGGTGACATCAAGGCTAAGCTTCTTTAAAAGCAAGCTGATGATTTCACTATCTCCCCTCTTTATACTGACTGTTAACGCACTCCGAACATCCTGCTCTCTAGCACCATTGGCTAACAGCAGTTCCACCAATCTAGGATGATTTCCTTTCTCACAAACCTAATGGAGAAAAGAAATTAAAACATTTGTGAGAGACACTCAAGCAACAGCTCAGACTACATTAAGAATCTTGTGTGAAATTCAGACTCATTGTATTTTTAGCATGTCTCTTTTTCAGTTACACAATTCCCTACCCTCAGAACATATGCCTCATCTGAAATACCAACTCGTATTTTCCCAAAGTCTTTTCCCCAAATATAACAAATTCCTGAGTTCTGTAACTGCAATGTCTGCCATGACTACACACAATTTCCAGGCAAAAATGAATGGTAATTTATGCAGCTTGGTTCTTGCATGGTATCTATGGTAACTCATTTAATTACTTGTTCAGTGGAAAAAAGACACTGAGGAGTTATTTTGCTATGTCATCTAGATGTCAGAAGATGAAAGGTGAGACTCATCAAGCCTTGCCTAGTGCAAGGGAGCTCAGGTCAGGCGGCTTGTCATTTTTACTCCTCCCTGTCTCTCAGCCTGCATTGCTACTCAGAGCAGTGTTGGTTGTGAATATTTTAAAGAGTTTCCAGAAGTACTTCCAATAACTTCAGTATTTCCACTGTGGTTTGCTAATACTGATTTGCCTGCCTGGAACTCCATGGATGGATGATTGGTTCCAAATGCAGGCAGCTCTGCCGGCAGAAGTGAACACTTCCTAATTCACTTCAGGCAGTACTGGTTCTCTCAGACCATGCAGCACTTCGATGCTGAAGCAGAAGTGCTCATACACACCATTTATAAAAAAGCCTCTCAAACCAGTCACATTTTGCAAGAAGCACTTGTAAGCAGGTGGGAACAGCCTCTCCACTGCCATGGCTCAATCCAGATGGGATGTTTGCTATGACTTTATTTAAGACACCAATGTATTTCAAGTAGTTCATGTTCCAGATGTGGCCACCGTTCTGGATAAAGCTCTTTGCAGCTAGTGTGATTGTATGCATTCTAAGATGTTATATTACTTCTGCTGTGTGGATAAAAAGCCAGAACACTAACCAGAACAGTTAGATCAGCACAAAATCTGATGAACACGTTAATCTTCATGTACATCCCAAAGTTAAAAAAAATCCACCATTCCAGGACAGGAGTTCTGGGCAAAGTCTCCTTTGCAGCTTGAGAACAGAGTGGGACTAAGCACACTGGAATATGTACATGCACCGTGCTGCATCTGAAGTGGCTCTGGTTAGTTCAGAATGGTTAGTTCAGAAAAAACAACTGAGGTTTGCAAAGATTGAGCTTAATTCTTCTTCCTCAAAAATACTCCAAAACGAAGGCTAAGTCAGCACCTGATTGAGCCCAAATTTGCATGTGAACAGGGAAACAATGAGACAGCATGGATGTCAAAGTGAATGTGGATCAGAAGCAAGTTGTCTGTGTGGGCACATTCTAGGTGACAGCAACCCTATGAGCTTCAATAACGGGTCTCAACAAACAGCAGACTGACCCTGAAGTCAGCATGTAGAAGCAGTGGTTAAAACCACTCAGATCAGAGATCACACTGAGTCAATATAATATGTAAACATCATAAAAACAGAAAGGAATTAATTTTAAAGAAACATGACACATATTTCCATGTTGTCTATTACCTGATAGATCAAAGAGTTTGTCTTTGTCTTCTTATTGATATCAGCTCCCAGCAGAAGTAAACATTCAGCCATAATAGTGTTGTGCTCAAGACATGCTTTCTCCAGCATCATATTTTTTAAATCATTATTTTCAGATATCTTAGCAAAACATTTACAACACAGGCTTTGAAACTGAATAGGAAGACAGACAAAGTTAGGACAAAATAAGCAGCAAAATATTTCAGGCATGGAGCTGTCAATAGAGAGAAGATACCTGTCGATCTCGCTGGTCAGTGAAACACATAGACATCTGGTAGAAAATGACTGTGTCAAACGATTCATGTACCAACAGCTTTGCAAAACAAGGTGACAAACCAAGAATTGATAAGATTGCATGAAATCCCTAAGAACACAATGAGAAGAGAGCAGTAAGTACAGCGTTCAAAAGTGTCATTTTGGAGCAGGTTGTTCAACAAAATCAAACTTCAGCCCAAACATGTGTGCTTTCATGTTTTTTGGTCTTCCTATTAAACATGCAAAAACTCACACGTTGCAGGAGAACAAGGGAGAAGACAAAACCAGTTGGTGTGTCTGTCTTTATGTATCTGTAATTTCATGCTTGTTTATTAACAGATATTAACTGGCATTTTGAAGAGACAAATGGTGCACTGTAATATCTGAAAACATCCTGCCTGGCAACGACAAACATACTCATGATTTCCTGAAAATGGACAGAGGAAATAACCTCCTTCGAAAGATATAGGATGAACACGCAGCTCCTGCTCCAGTGTAATACTCTGTAATGCTTCAATTTCACTAAACGTAGGCTAAATGAAAAGCTTAACAAGTGTACCTAAAAACTAAAAAGAGATACAAAAGGATCTCATCACTCTGCAAGTAAAGTTTGCCTAGAAGGGTGAACTGGGAAAATGAAAGACTGTCCAAGTCTCACTTTAGGGAACTTCCTTATTTGGAACACTGCATGGATTTCTCTCTAGGTTAATTGCTAAGCCAAATAAGGAAGGGGCTGTGGAAAAACAGAAGTAAGGTTTTAAGGTGATATTCTCATACTGATCTGAATTAGATGCACAAATTGCTCACAGGAAGCTGATCTCACAAGCATGCTCCATTCGGATAGATAAACTAAATTGGCAACAAATAGGAAAGGCTTCTGAAGAGGAAATAGAACTTTTCCTGTGAGGAAGACTGAATGTGTGTGTTTTCAGACAGAACCAGAATTCTCCTTCTATATACAGAAGCAGATCCAAAATCTGACACAGTACTCCAGCAACAATCTTCACAAACACAGCAAGGGAACAAAATTATTTCCTATTACCTTTCAAAAGGCCAACCAATACTGTAGTGACGGTTACTTCAACAAATAGTTAAGCAACGGCCTATGATGGAGAAATTTGTTCTAGCTTGCAGATCTCAGGAATCTTAGATAAACGCCTAAACCTATGCTGATACGTTCTGGATTTAACATACACCTCCAGGAAAACCATCTCTATAAGAAGTATATGGGTTTAATTATATTAAATTATATACGGCCTACACTAATCTAATTGCAATAAAATAAGAAAGAAGTAATTAACATAAGGAATTATGCATCAAATATAAATACATTAAATAATTTTCTAAGGTTTTGCCTTTCACTTTCATCTTTGTATGTAGACAAATAACACATACATGCATCTGGATTTCAGTGACCTCTTTAAACCGTCGCAGAGAAGACACCAGAACTGTTGACAAGACATGCATAGTTGCAATACACAAACTTTTTCTTGTAATCAAAGAGCGTAGGAGACTCAAACCCAAACATTGTATGTCTAGAAGAAAAAAGAAAGATTAATAATCTTGATCATTCAAAAATTCTGAGCAGAATAAATCCATGACCTAAAACATACATTTCTAATACTCCAGAAAGTGATTTTCATAAGCAAATGATGAGGCATAACTACAGTGTGGGTGAATCTGATGACTATGCAGTGCTGCAGCCTTTTCTTGCCATCTAACTCATGTCCCATTTCATACTAAAGAGTCTAATAAACAGGTTACAGGTTCTATGGTTCATCAGCTCTTCCCACTCTATCATTCACACTCTACTAACAAAATACCATCCCTACCTTGTTCGTCTGGATACATCTGTAAGCTGTGAAGCACTGTGTCAGTAGCTCCTTGCTGTGTTAAAATTTCTAGTGCACCAGTGCACTCAGCTACAGAAGCAAGTAGTTTTAATCCACACTTTTGAATGCTTGGATTTCCAATAAACTAATGGAGAAATGAACATAAAATCAATAGCTTGTTCCACTTAAAATGACAATAGAAAAGTTGGTTGTTCTTACAGTTGTTTTTTTAGAACATGCGGTTGCTGTTCTTAAAGTTTGTGACATCACAGCTGATGGGACAACGAATAGCAATAGTTTCAGAAAGGTTTCATTTCCAACCATTTCATAATGTCTCCTGAGCTTTTCCTCAAAGTTTCATTACAACTGAGTTCACATTATCTTGCTAGAACAAGCAGAATGAGAACATGTACTTCCTTTGTGGATAAAAAGGAAGAAAAATGGGGTTCTTTGTAAACAAGGAAAAGTGATAAACATGGTGGCAACTGAAAAACATTAGAAAAGAAATAATTAAAAAGCCACATCCCTATTACCAAACCCCACCAAGATTTTAAAAGTGTTGAGTTTAGCTATATAGCGATTCAACAGCTTACTTGGAGGGACCTTAGATGAGGTCTAACTCCGTATGTGTGCATAGCTGTCACAGTGACTTGCAAATCTCCAAACTTATTTCAGTGGAGTCATGCCCATGTTCCTCCTTATTCTTTCTCTAGTTTTTCATTAAAATACATTAATTCCTAGCTCTTCTGGTTGATATTGCAGTACCCCAACACACAAAAAAGCTGGGTCAGTACAAGTAAACAGGATGGTCATAAAGCACTGGAGACCGTAATACATTCTGAAGTAAAATTATCTTGCCTCCCTTGTTTACTCTGATGTCCTACATCTTCAGGTAAAGAAACGTCCGTAGACACTCCAGCACTCTTTCGTTGATACATTATTTGCTCTGACTTTTATAATAAACATGAGACAAAAGTTTACTTGATGAAGGTGTTCACCAAGCCCATAATTGCCGAGAGGCTTCTAAAAAACTGTGACTTTCTAGATTTTGCTGTGGTCATGTGAACCTTGCAAACCCTGCAGAGGTGGGACTATTCTGAAGGTTAATTTGATGTGCAAAGTGCCCAGTGTTTCCTTTGCTTAGACTGGGTCAGCTTTAACTTTTCAGCTTCCCATTTAATGCACTGGGAATCGTTTTTCAGTGACTGGGAAGTCACAGAATTGAACAGTGACATGAATGGAGACAACTGAGAAACGTTGCTCTGTTGACAGTTAAGGACAATGTACCCATGAAAGCCACATTAAAGAGTCACTCAGTGCTCTGTGTAATTGCTGTGTAGGTAAGAGGACATTTTTACTGTATAAACTAGTACATTAAAAAATCATGACTTTAAACAGGATGCTTGAAAAAAAAATTAGCCTCTTTTTATAAAAATCCTTCAGCGTTACTGTATAAAGGATCGTGCAGTATATACCAGAACAGAAAGTAAGAAGAAACCCCAAACAACCAATGAAACTCAGGAATTAAGATCAATTTTATCGGATCAACAGGAAAATCAATGCAAGCCTCACACTTAAAAATGATTCAGCATTGCAAGTGTGAAATAACAACAAAATCCACTAGAATAAAGTTTTAATCATACCCTGTTCAAAGCATTAAGCACCAATGAATGAGTTCCCTCCAACAGACACTGGCTTTTAATGACTTTTACTGTAAGTGACAAAGCAGCATCTCCCATGTCTCTGGAAGAACCATTTGGGTGTCCATTCCTTGTATCTGCAACAAGGGAAAAACAAACTCCCTCAGAAGAGCAGGTATAATATCCTCCCAGTACTAACTCAGTTTTATTAACCCCATGTAACAATGACACTGAATGCACATTTAGAGGGCACACTTCAGATTTTACGACATTTTCAGAAAACAGTAGTTACAGGGTCTGGAGCCCCTCCAGATTTACAGTGTAGTGTCAGTACATTCTGTTAGAAATGATGATTTCTCCATCTATTTGCTCATTGCTTACTGTGAAAATGCAAGATCATGCCAAAGAATTCTGACTAAGGTATACTAGAGTACATTACTTTTTTAACCTATGGTGTTCCTGACACGTGTTTCAGACTGCGTCTTGCGTCCAAAAAGACGACACTACAGTGAAACTATAAACCAGTTGCCCCAATCTCACCTGGCAGCACACCACAGGCCAAATTTTAGACACAGATGACCATAAGTGGAAGGTGAGTACAAACATAAGAACAAAGAAAGGTCTTCCAGATTTACTTTTCTTGTAGCTGTTGGCACTTTCAGTCAAGTGGCACTATAAAAACTACCCACAAATCCTTCAGAAATTACTTCAGCATTCCTATTTGTTTTGAGTACTATTTTCTCCATGAATTGCTTCTCACTCCTTAATCAACCTGCAAATAGCAACATTCAGTGGGTGCTCTGTTTGATTACACTGTAGAAGGGCCTCCATTCCAGGATACTAGCAAAAAACTTGCTCTGCCTACACATATACCCTGTTTATTGGAAAAAAAGAAACTATGATTATAATTAAAAGAATGGGATGAAACAGAAAACCTGCAATTGGTCTGCATTTACAGCAGTAAAATGAGAAGAGTGAGAACTTTTTTCTATAAAAGATATAGAGCTAACAAAGAAAATATTTTCCTGCTTGTAAAGAATTAGTTTTGTCCTCAGCAATTTCTGAGGTAGTTAGACTGGCTCCTCCTTTTCCGCACTAAATGGCATAGCTCCGTCTGATGTTTGTTCCTTGATTTTGCTGTTAGAGGTTCTGTTTTTATGTTCCTTCCAAGAGGGAGTATTAAAACAATTGTGGTTTGTGTTACAACACTGGTGCTGTCATTATCACTGTTTGCTCTCACTTCAAGGGTATCTATGAAGAAAATACACAATCACAGCGATGGCTCCACACTCATTCCCTGAAGTCCTTAGAAATAATGGGACTAAAACTTCACTCATGAAATCAAGGGGAAATCAGCAGTGATAATTTTGGTCTGTTACCTTCAGCACCTCTAAACTTTTCCTCCATTCCATATGTTCATAAAGAGTTACACCTGCTCTCTGCAGTGGAGTGCAGAACTGCAGTAAATGTTTGAAATCCCGTTAAAGAGTGTCTCATTAGGTAAGAAAGACTAAAATCCAGCTATGTAATTCCGTTCTCTCATCTGGATTAGGATGATGCATCAGTTTTATTTTGCATGACTTACCAGGTATCATAAAGCGTAAAAGGACTCGAAGTGCTTCCAGTTGTACAGAAAGAGACTTTTCATGTTTCCTCATGGCTTTCACAACTTCTGATACAGCTACTGTCATTACATCCAGATGAGGGAAACTGAAAATTTTTATTTACAAGATAAAGAATGCATTTCTAAAGTTGCTGTGTATTTGCTCCCTTAACTAACTACCATGATAATCCTTTAGAACACTGTAAATCTTGTCTGAGCTATGCAATGTAAACTCTGCTACGATACTTTCCTTCACTCCAGCAAATACATTACGTTCCTGACATTCCATGAATTCGGTCTGCATGATTAATTCCATTCTAGACAACTGAAGGGTAATTTTCAATACAGTCCAGAGCAGTAATAGAGAGTATTTCATTTGGGGTGAGTGGTGGATTCATATGTATCACTTTGATATATGAAAAAATACATCTTTCTTAATTTACTGCTCTGCAACTGTCATGAATTACTGATAAATTGTCAGACACTTGTAGAATAAACCGAAAAATATCAATCATGTTAGGTTCTGATCTTGAATGCAAAGAAAATCTCAATGTCATTTGTATGCCTAGAAATGGCAGTAGCCAAAGGCCACTAATTAATTTTTTAAGGTTAATTTTATTTTCATTTTCTAATATTATTTCTGTGTACACATTTATGGAATTTTTAATGTTTCCTTCTCTGTAAAATCAAATTATGCATAACAAAATATGTGATTATATATTAGTCTACACATTTTTCACAGAGCTATAAAGGTTTCAGGAAAGGCTAGAAAAACTTGGCATGACACTTGGAATTGTGTCCCTACCCTGTATAGCTGTATTTGTGAGTCTCAAGTTTAATTTCCAGCCATGTTCTAGAGCACTCACAAAAGCCAACAAAAAACATTCTTAACACAATGTTCTTTAATAAACAGAGTTAATGTTGAGGATGATTTCTTGATGGAAATCAGTGTGCCTACCAGGAAGGAACCCCACTAAGTGACAGTCCATTCAAATCACTGTTCAAGAACTATGCAAGGAATCACAGAATAAACATGGTTGGAAAGGACCTCCTAGATCACCCAGTCCAGTCATACCCACACCAACAAAAACCTAAATACCTGATCAGTGGAGAACCACAAAATTATCCTCTCCATGCCTGTCCTGAAGCACCACGTCTACATGCTTCGTAAATACCTCCAGGGATGGCGACTGAATTGCCATCCCTGGACACGTTTAAAAATTGTAGGGATATGGTTCTAAGGACAAGGTTTAGCAGTAGGTTTGGCAGAGTTAGGCTGGACTCAATGACCTTGAAGGTCTTCTCCAACAGAAACGATTCTATGCAACTCCCTACGTGTACCATCTGGGAATGTGACTACAGGGCTTACAAAATTCAGTGTCTTCAACAGGACTGTCAGTCTGTGGTCAATATTGTGATCCAGCCAGTAATTTAAACGTGATCACTTACAGAACTGTATGTCACAAACCTCCACTTTGGAAGAGGCCCCATATTTCTAAGTGTATTACCTTCCTTTGAAAACATGACTCAGGATTCGGCAGGCACTTTCAGCCACTTCAGGAGAATCTGGATGTTTCCTCATTATATCCAAAACATTCATGTGAATGCCTTTAGCCAATAGTGTCTTCCTAATATTTACTACAACACAAAATAGCAAGCAGCCTATAAGTATCACTCACAAAAATAACACAATTGCTAACTTATCTACCCCCTTATTTTTTGAATTTTATCTCATCCAACACACATAGGAGTAGAAATCAGAATGGGAAACAATCTGAGCTGAAGCTGACTTCTGTTTGTAAAATGTAATCAAAAGCATTGCAGTTCCCCAATGCCTAACAAATGCAGCTGCTATTTTCACTTGGATTTAATTTAAAGGAAGGAGGAAGTACAGCTTTACTTCTATTTTCAAAAAACATCATTCTTAAACTGTTCTTCCACTTAACTGCACTCTGTGATCGTGTAGGAAAGTCAGAATTTATAAAGTGCAAAAAATATTCTGAGGTCTAAAATGGGACTTCAAAAATTAAATATTTACTCATTCTATTTACTTAGTTAACTCATTTAATTCAAGCACACATAGCTATAACTGTGACAATACAGCTCAGAGCAGTACTAAATATTCTATACTATCACGGTAACCAATTCTTGTTACTGCTAATGCAGTACAGCCATTTTTAATGGTTAATTCAAGCCATACTGCATGGTGCCGGAGGGTTTTACTAAGCATCTTTGTGTCTATAATCTCTGGTGCAAGCACAGTCATTTAGGTGGAGAAAAAATAATGGAAAAAAGGCAAATAAAAAATTCCTTTAGATTTCTGAAGAAGGCCCATTTGTCAGTAATATTATTAAAGTACCTGCTATAATATAACAGTATACATACATTTATGAGATCTATTTCCTACTATACATACATATTTATCTCATAAATCACTATAAAAGCTTTTCATTCTTAGGTTTTATGTACTTGAGTACCTCAGAAACCTAATGATGTAACAATGCCTTCTCACCTAGAAAGTGGTAATTAACTGCTAGCCTTTTTCTTCCTAACTAGCCAGTGGATTTCAATGTCCAGTCTACAAACCACTTGAGGTCCATAACCATTTCAAAGGGTTCTGGGAAAGGTATATACTAAAAGTAGGCCAACTGTCAGTAGGCTTAAATACTCTACCCAAGGTCCACATCTCCACTGAAAAATTTTGAGGGGGTCTGCAAATTGAAAAAAGTTAGGAAATGATGTTAGGGCCACAACTGGGAGTAATGCAACCTTGAAAATGGCTATGCATATGCTAAACTTTCTACACGATTTGATTCAGTGAGGACAACAGGACTGCTCAAACCCCTGTGTTAAGCAAGAAAATGGTATTTGTCAAGCTGTAATCCTAACTCACAGAGTTTTCAACAAATGCTGCTCTTGATGAAAGTCAAGCATGCGATAAATATTTAAACAAGCACACAAAGAGAACACACTCTTTTCACATCTCCGGTCTAAAAAACAATTGCAACACACCAACTGTCAAGGAGCAATTGACTTCCACATAAAAATGCTCTTTCATAGCCAACAATTAGCCCTTCTGAAGACAGGAATAAAACTGCCTACTAAAAACAACTGCATAATATTCTAATCACAGGCAGCACTGCATTCATACAACAGCTCACTAGACATTCTTTAATATTACAGCAATAACTCTCTGCTGAATAGGAAATAAAGATAACAAAATTCCCTCACCATTTTGTTGTGCCAAAATTGCCAAGGTACTAGCAGCTGCCTGAAACACTTCTTTTGAGGAGGAGTGCATTAGCATGGAGAGCATCACTGCTCTGTCTACTGGTAACCTTTCAGAGAGAAAAACAAAGCATTGGACACTAATCATATTAAAGCAGTTACTTCATAACCATAGTTCAGTTTCCTAAAATATACTGACACAATTACATTTCCAAATGACTATTCTTGGCTTCTGTTTCCAGAGTAAGAGCTGACAGAATGCCCATTGCAAACTACGCATATTAACCTGTTCTAAATCTCACTGAATTCACTTGGAACCATGTTTTCCCAGTGACTTGAGGTCCAGAAAAGTGTACAAAACAGGTGTACCAAAATTGAGTAACTAAAATATTAAGTAAAATTAAAGTCTGTGTCTTATCTATGCCTAGAATCTTGCTGATGAGGCAGTACGCCTTCATCTGTGGGAAACAGTTGCTTTTCTGTAGTTCTTATGTATCACATATCTTCTCTATTTTTCCTGTCCTTTCATTCTTTAGTCATCTCTGCCCTCGTTGCAACTGAAGAATAAATTCCTTGTGAGCTATTAGACTTAGCTTTATTAGTCTGAATTATGATTCTCTACTAAAACACTTGAGATTTCCCTGAGTCCCGGTTAGCACACTTTTCAAGGAAGAAACTATCCCAAGTGTTGATGATGACTATGTATTTAATCATACATTAGAAAACTAGACATAAAAATCATGGCAGCATGAGAACAAAAATGGCCTAATAGTAGGCTTCTGGGTTTAATTTCCAAAAATACAGTTCCGGATGTGAACACTGACTGATTATCTCCATCTCCAATCTTCTCATGAAGGCTGCGTTGATACAGAAACAGATTTTTCAGAGCCCAGCATGCAGCTTCCTAAAAATAAAACCAGAGGAGACAAAAGGATTAATACACCGTTAGAATAAAACATTACATTAAATATTTAAAATATTTTGATTGTTTTTCAGGTCATGGCGAAGGTATTTGTATACAACCATGTAATACCACAGACCTCATACAAATATCACATACTTCATAGCTGGGATAGGTTACACACACTGCATTCTCATTACTTGATTATTTTAGGCTGAGATTAATTCTTGTATCAATCTGTCTGTGTTTTGCTGCTGTATACAGAGGAGTTATATCAACAACAATCTTCAGATGGCCAGTTTCAGATAGTAAGTCTCATTTTAACTATTCCAAAGGGGTAACTGAAAACAGTTGAGATGAACAAAAATAAGAAAGGCAAGATTAATTCTAAAGTTAATCCAATCTTCAAGGCCTTGTTTGTTCGAGGATATACAGAAGAAAGTGATATTGTTGAACATTTTGTTTAATAACTAATGTAATCTTTTCATACCCCCACGGATTCAAATACTCTCACCAGCACATCTGTGTTTTTTCCATGCAGTTCTAATGCTCTGGAACATGCTTCCAGCCAACATAATTTTTCTTCCTCTTCCTCTTCTTTTCTTTCCTCTAAGTCTCGGTTTAAGAATATTGTTTCAGCTTGCAAGATAAAATATTTACAGTAAGTTATTAGCGAAAAAAACCATTTATGTCTGAAATTCTTGCAGTCGTGGAGGTGCTTAGCGCCTATGTGCAAACATCAGTAGGAGTGATTACCATTTTCAGGGAAGGGAGAAGTCTTCTGACATAAACTCTATGATAAATGCCTTTAAGGGGCTAAAAAACTTAATTACAACATAGTAAATCAGGTACTTGATTACAGACCACTCAATGCTCAGGCTCTGCAAAGACATACCACAGGCATGAAATCTCACTGATTCATTCTCACATCACCATTTATCAGAGACCCACTGACACTATGAAACAGTGCTATTAAAAAAATGCAGTTGCTAAGAGAGAAATAGCTGGTCCTGAAAAGTGCAACAGAAATTTAAAAGAAATCATTTTATACCTGTATTTTTTCAGCATTTAAGGAAAAAAAAAAAAAGGAAAATGTTACAGCTGACCATAATATCTGAAGTTGATTGGAGATATCATGTTAAAGAAATTGAGTTTGAAATTATTACTCATTAATAATAACAATAATAATAATAATAATAATAGTAATAATAATAGCAGTAATAATAATAGTAATAATAATAATAGTAATAATAACAACTATTTATTATTAGCAGTATAAAAAATGAACAGAGAGGTAAACTGGGTTATTTATGTATTAATGAAAAGATTTACTCACTTAGAAGAGATAAACAACTGAGAGCTGCAGCCTGTAACTTAGCGTTTTCAGGATATGTTTTAACAGCCTTCACAATGACTTCTGGAACCTTATGTAGTACAAGGATA
>VZRI01007505.1:2223-36350 GCA_013397515.1 Upupa epops | reverse complement strand
CTGAAAGTATATGAGATGTTATATGAATATATGCACAGATCTAGAACTATACACACATTTACACATTTCACATACATTTCTCAGCATAAAATGTGCAAACTTTGGTTTTCTTATAACATGGTCTAACAAGGTCTGTTTTATTTGTGGAAGGATAAGGTCAAGGATAAAAACAATAGGGAACTAGGTTCTTTGTGTTTTTAAACTAAAGACTGAAGTTGAACCCACAGTGAAATACACATTGTAATCAAACAAAGAAAAATAGAAGAAAAATACAGTCACTGTATCATTTTCAGACTTCCTGCCAGGAAATAAATGCTATTCTGCTCTCGAATTCCTGCAATGGTTTGATTTATCCTGTCAAGCAAGCAATTTAACCCTTGTTTGCTCTGTTTTAACCTTTCTTGTTAAATAGATCGAGGTTAGCATTATAAAGTAGATTACATACATTTGGAACAGTAGAAAGAACTACCTTCTGATGATAAATACATTTGAAGTATAAATTGTATCAGAGGTTGGGATTTTATATTACAGGATAAATATATGGAATTATGCACTAAGCAAGCGAATTACTAGAACTTTCCTATTTGTTGTAAAAACAAGTATCACGCATAACTAAATACAGCCGCGCTCACTTTGTAAAACACAGTTTGATAGCTACACTGTCTATTTTCATATGTGATTTTATTTAATTCTGTACTGGTAAACAGGAATCCACTAGCAATGTGAAAATTCATATTAAAATCCATGTTAATGTTTCTCAAACAAATCTGCCATACTTGAGCATTAAAAAGCATAATGGCATACAGAAAAAAGCTAACCTCATGTCTTTTCCTCAGTTCTGTTCCTGAGTTCTACAGGTGCCAACTGCCTTCAACATCTAGATTTTCCACCAGAGAATATGTAATTCTCTCAATGTTTTGTGACCCAGTTCAATTAGACCAAGTTAACAGAACAAACTTTACAGTAAGTCCTTACTGGATTCATCATTCTAAAGACCTGGCCTTAGCACCTAGTACAAGAGCAACTGTAAACAGGATTTTTCTTAACTCTGTAGTAGTTGTATTACATAATGCTGTAGTGGTTATATTACATAAGGTTTCTTGCCATATTTTAATAGAAATGGTGTGTTCATGTAAACTTGTTACCTCACAAAATTAATAATCTTAGACTATGTGAAGAGTAATTATGCTGGACTTGTGGCTGGCCAAACAGGTTAAAGCTCTGATGACAGTTATATCTAGGATAGTCATTACCAGATTAGCAAGAATAGATGATGATGATTTAGCAATGTACTAGATGCAGACTTTACCATTTCACTGCCAGCTAACATGGGTTTAGGAAGACAGCGTCCAACAGAATAGTTTGGGAAGTGACATGGGCAACATGAAAATGTTCCAGGAAGTCATCGCAATTTCACATCTGTTCCTCTGTGTGGTGCTGTGGACACCTCTTCCTATAACTCTCCTAACGTGGCTCCTTATTAAAATGAAAAGCCTGAGTCTTGTGGCTGCTTTATTACTGCTGTAATTTGTTGGTCAGCATACACATGACAAACATGTGACTGAATCCAGACTGGTTTCACTTGAGAAGATCAAGGCACATCCTCATCCTCACAAACTGCTTAGATTCTCTGCCTGCCTGGACATGTTCCTGTGTGACTTAGTCTAGATGATCCTGCTGTGGCAGAGGGACTGGACTAGATGATCTTTCAAGGTCCCTTCTAATCCCTAATGAATGCCTTGCAAGGAAACCATTCAAAGGCAACATCAACTTCTGACAAAAAAGTCTGCAAATTCCACCTCAGCAGTCACTGCCACCACATTTTCTTGAAATTTTTATTTGGGTTTCTGAAAAGGAACCAGACGTTGCTCTGTGTTGGACCTGAGTTTCATTGGTATTTTCTGTAATACCTACATGAACATATATCATAGAAACAGCTGGTGAAAGCATAGGACTGGTTTAATTAAGGAGTGTTAGGCACTGGTACTAAATTGGCAGGAGCTTCAGGCCACCACTTGCAAGAATGAGGCAATCTAACTCATGAGAAAGACCTTGCCTGAGTCCCTGATAAAAAAGAATCTTCCACAGAGTGAGGGCTGCTCAGGCAGCTACTCACACTGTTTTTCTATGCAGCAGGGGAAAAACATATTCATATTCATATTCATTTGAATTTCCTATTATGTGCCCTTGGCAACTGCCCAGATCTGGCAAAAGAGAGCACAGAGCTGCTAAGAAGCACAACAAATCCCTTTTTCACATTACCACCATTTCTCTTGATGCAACACTAGTCCACGTAAGCCCAGACAATCCAAGTGCTTATGCCAAAGACAAGGCAAATCCAGGAATCAGTGGTCTTTCACTGGTGCAGCAGAGAAGGCCCCAGGATTGGTACCATTGCTGGGCAGGAATACAGTAGTAATATAGTAAATTTATATAGCATGGGATCTACTGACGTCCTATTCTTATCCTTTGATTCTCCTACTCATGTAATTTTCTTTCCCTACTCCTGTCTTTTATGGTAGCTTCTGTCACTGCCACTCATGTCTAACACAACAGGATTACCACATTGATTGTGGCTGGTGTTACTGCAGTATATTCACATCCTTAGAGATAGGGGCTACACGCCACAGTGAGCATTAACTGGAACGGTAGTTCTCTTGTTGCCTGTCACACTTGAACACACTTAATTCCAACTTTTACACAGCCAGAGTAAGGTTACTATAAACAACTTTGTGGACTTACCCAATGTAAGCTTATGCAACAAGCAGCAACTCACTTCCTGAACTGCTTCGCTATAGGGGAAACTTTTCATCATTTCCACTATAAGATTGTAGCAGCGAACATTTCCAGACATGAGCACTTCAACATTGCTGGCTGAAGACAGAAACAGAAACAAACATTGCTCCTTAAGTAAAAACAAACCCTGCGTTGGTTGGAATCTAATTCAGCTTTCATTTTTAATAGCTTTATTTATTTAGGAAATGGCAGTGTTTCGGTTTGTGCACTGCCACCTGAGAAATGCTTGTTTCTTGGTAGAGCCAAGTAAGACACTACTGACTGCCAACACTTGGAAGTAATTAATAACGTTCAGAGCCCATGGATTTCAATTTTTATTCAGGCTGTCTAACAGAAACCTCACAAACTATTCTCATGCAACTCTTTTCTTGAAGTAGAACAAATTGTTTTATAAGTATTAATTCAATCCCACAGATGATGTTTATAACTTGATTGTGATCAGATAAACATTTGACAGTGTTTGTTCCCAGGGGATACAATTAAGAAATAAACCAATTTCTTTTTTGTCTAAGAAATGTTATTTATTTGACTTAAGATTTCATCTTTTTAAGTGAGCAAGTAGCAAGTAGTTGTTTGAATTTAAATGAGTTTTATCCTATGGCTGTTGTGTACTGAGGGTACAGTAATGCAACAATTTGAAAGTCATTTCAAACTCTCTATTTCACAGAATCACAAAAGGGCTGAGGTTGGAAGAGACCTCTGGAAGTCCTCCCGTCCAACAACCCTGCTCAGGCAGGGCCACCTACAGCTGGTTACCCAGGCCCATGTCCAAAAGGCTTCTGAGTACCACCAAGGACAGAGATTTCACAGCCCCTCCAGGCAACCCATGCCAGTGCTTGGTCACCCTCACCCTATTCACCCTTGATACACAGGTCAGATCAGAATCCAACAGGAGCAAGTAACAAGACAGAACACATCTTTTCCCACTGAAGACAGAGCAATCCCATGTCTGGTAGTTTAACGCAAAACAACATTGTGGTAGTTAAAATGCATTGCATGAAAGAATCCTTGTGGTATGTCTATCCAGGCTATGAGAGAGAATGTGAAACCAAGAACGCCTTTCACAAAATCCTGGCCCCAGTGAATAAAAGGGAGTCAGCATTACTCTGTTGAGGTCTATAAACTTTCCTAATTATTCTTTCAACAGCTTGGCTTTCCTGTAAACAATGGAAGAGGAATATCCACAACTGTATTATTAAAGCTAATTAAAGCAGCAACAGATCTTCAAAATAATGTATCTGTGAATATTAAATAATGATACTCTGTTGAAAAGCTCTGTGTGGGAAGCATTTCATTTGAGAGTGAAGGAAGGTACCTTTCACAATGCTTTAAGATGACAGGGATTTATTCATGTAATTCTAAACTGAAAACACCTTTTTAAAGGTATGTTCTACAAAACAGTATTACATCATTTATCAGTAAGTTATTAATTCATAGGTGACAATTATAAACATATTAAAATACTCAGAAGATTCCAGAACTGTTTACTACAGAGAGCATAATTACCTGCGCATCTAAATCCTGCAGAAACCAAACAATGGTACATTTGCAAGGACAGACTAGAGAAAAAGGAGGTGGTATGGATCCTACTTGTTTTAGTCACCAAAACTTGGTCACCTGGGTTCTCACAACTAACAAGGGGATCTGAGCACTCCACATAGTGATCTATCCCACCTGTAACAGATACCTCTCTCAGCTTTGTGTTTCCTCTTGAGGTACCTGCTTCTTGCCATTGAACCTGGGAAGAAACGTGGATGGCTACCTATCACATTTAGATGTTGAACATTCTGTGACCCATCACCCCACTGTAGACTCTGGAGAACAGTCTGCAGCAAAGCATTTTCTCATTCCATTGAATTTACTGAGATTTAAAACAAACTCCTATCCTCCCATTTCTCACTCAAAACAAAGTCTAAATACTTATTAGTGACAAAAGGCATAGTGAGGCACAAAACCTTGGTGTAACTCATTTGGAATAGAGATTTGAACTTCAGGGCAGGGAGAGACAACCATTTCACTACTGGATAAGCGATAATGTGTGCTGACAGTGAGAGACCTTCTCCATGGAGGCCTTAAAGCAATACACTTACTGGCAGGTATTGTGGGGTATCACAAAGCCCAGCTTTGAACAGTCACATGCAAGCTGTCTCTGTTTCTCCGTCTGAGATACTGTATGTTAGGGGTGCTCACAGAAGCACCTCTCCACTGAAGGCAGGCTGAGGGAATTGGGGCTGTTCAGCCTGGAGAAGAGAAGGTTTTAAGGGGATCTTAGAGTAGCCTTACAGTTCCTGCAGGAACCCTGTGAGAAAGCTGGAAAGGGACTTTTTGCAAGGGACTCTATGATGAACAGCAGAAAGGGGAATGAATTCAAACTAAAAGAGGGTAGATTTAGACTAAATCTTAAGCTGGAAAGGGACTTTTTGCAAGGGACTCTATGATGAACAGCAGAAAGGGGAATGAATTCAAACTAAAAGAGGGTAGATTTAGACTAAATCTTAAGAAGAAAGTGTGAGGGTGGTGAGGCACTGGAACAGGTTACCCAGGGATATTGTGGATGCCCCCTCCCTGAAAGTGTTTAAGACCAAGGTGGACACGGCTCTGGGCAACATGGTCCAGTGAGAGGTGTGTTTGTCCACAGCAGGGGGGTTGGAACTAGATGATCTCTGAGGTCCCTTCCAACCTAAGCTATTCTATGATTCTTTTTTCAATCTATCACATCAGAAATTAGAGTGCTAAACATGAATGTTAGAACAGGTCTTTGTCATGCCCTTCCTTTGTTACACTTTGTAGCACTATTTACTATCTTAAAAAAAGCACTTACAATCTGGCATCCTCTTTCTTAGGAAATGACAGTAACTTCTGGGCTAGGCTAAAATAATTTATGGCTCAAGGAATACTTAATTTTTTACACACAAAGTGCAGCAGCAAGAAGTTTGAGAAACAGAAACTAAATAGCTTGGAGTCTGATGAAATGCAGGGCAGATGCAGTCTAGTTCTTGTTTTGTTGCACACATGGGGCGAGCCCAGTTCCTATAGAGCCAGACAGGATGTATGAGCAAGGCTTTGTGAGGAACCACATCTGCAAGAGCACACCATTATGTAACTCATGGAAGACTCAAAAGGTGGGATCCTGCTCTATGTTTGCCAAAATTCTGACTGCCAGCAGGAAGCCGACGAGAGCTGCCTATGTGTCAACAAGATCAAATTGCTGTCAACAAAGAGACACAGTTCATCAAGCACATTTCTCAGGGCCTGATTTTGCTCAGAACAGGGACTGCTGGTAACAGAAAACATTTTCTTGCAGTCTTCTTGCACAACTCAGGAGGACACCATCAGACAACCAGAGAAGGGTGTCTTGAACTGATATGCTTTCTCAGCCCTGCCCATTGGATTTGTGTGGCAAATTTTCCTCTTGTGGAACAGCCTCTACCAACAATGATCTTCACTTGCTACACAAACTCACTGAAGATTTAGTTACTAAATAAATATATTACTTTTCAAGCATTAAAAAAGGCAAAGTTTGAACTTTCACCTCTACAGCCACAATAAGCACCTTTGTAACCACTTGCTCCAAGCAGAAACAGAACAAAGGACCTTTCTGCACTTCATGAGGAATTTCACCTTTATCAGAATGGCTGAATAGGAAAATCTGTCATGAAATATTACAAATCAGTATTTCCCAAAGAAAACAGAAAGGTTATTTGTCTATCAACTCCCAAACAGTTCTCACTAATGTTTTTCCATTGCTGAAAGATTACCACAAATTGAAGTGAGCTGATGTAGCTTAACAAGGATAAGGAATTGAAAACAACTTCCAATAATGCACTTACATGGACCAGCTAAGGAATATAATGAATAAAGTGCAGGAAGAATCACCTCTTCTTTCTCTGGAAACACTTGAAATACTTTCAGTATGATCGTATGATCTTTGCTTTCAACAAATTCAGTTAGCTGCTCTTCTGGAACTAAATTGAAAAGCAAGAGGAAATAATTAATAACCTGGTACAACATGAGAAAAGAGTAACTTTTTATCAAGTTTCTTTGTATTTACTGCCTATGTTTCACAGAAGGGATTCTCCATACACATCATCTTCCACATTTTGAACTCCTTTTACTAAAAACTGAGCTACTTTATAAAGACCTTTTCCTAGCCTACACTTGAAGTAACTGAGTTCTCACTTCACATGCTTCCCCGTGAACCAGTACTGAAAAAAGTCCTCTAGTCTTTTTTGTAGAAAGAACTTCAGATATTCCAGACTAGGACGGAATGTAAGTGTAGGAAAGGTTAACCACAGAGAAGAAACAAGTTGATGGAATGTCATTTTGCATAGGCCATGATTTTATTTAACTCTCAATTTGTTTTGATATCCAGTTCTTTCCATAAAGACTACAGCCATATCACTTTACCTTCACTGTAGTAATGACTTAAAAGTCTTGTCCATCTCTGTGCCCTGTCATTTGTGCTGACACAACTGCATGGCTGTGCAAAGAACAACACAGGGGAGCTGATCCGGTTTGAGAATGAGCAATACGTTTTACATTTTGTAAGCAGAATCATCTTCTGGATCAGGTTCAAGCTAAGGCTAGGCACACATTCACATTAAAATAACCTACAAGGTGGCTCAGAGGCAGGAAAAAGCAGCCAGGGGCAGCCTCAGAACTTGTTAGATTGGCACTACAATCCAAAAGAAGGTACAGAAGTCTGTACCTCAGGCAATCTCTAGGTCTCAGGCACTTACAAAAAGCATGCAGAGAAAATCTAAGAAGCTCAGGCCTTTGTGGAGCCTGAAGAAGAAACACATGAATATCATACAGACACACAGTGATTTTTCAGCATTGTCAGTATCAAAACCAGACTCAAATATTTTGCTTTGTTTTAGGATTGTTTGCATGCTACTACAATTTGCCCGTCTTTAAAATAAACAACCTGTTTATTGAGAATGAAGGCCAATGTTAATCAGTGTCAAATGTCACTACTCTTTGTTCCAGTGTTACTGATTACTGCTGAATACCATTCCTGTATTTTTTGTTCACTCCAGTCAGAAATGAAAAGACCACTAGATGTTCTGAAAATTTCATATTCATTGCTCCAATTTAGAAAATGTTGATATTGCTTGCCAAATCTGTTTTGCACTAACTCTTTCAAAGAACTGATATGAAAAAACAGAATATGGATTGCAGTAATTCATTTACTGTACTTAAACAAATGTCTGTGGTCCCCTCCCAACCTGTATGATTTTCCAGCCTAATAAATGACAAGATAGAAATACCTTTCTCAAAAAGTTTGTGTAATGCTTTACATCCATGTTGTTGGATCTCTTCGTTTTTAGGGAAGCTGTGCATGGCATTAAATACCAAGGAAAACACATCCACCTCATCCTCCAAGAGCAGGAAAGCAATTATATCTGAATAGCAGAAAAGATTACACATTGCACTAAGTAGTTGTCAATGTTTTTATCAAAGCACTGCACTCAACCATTAAAATCCAGAAGTCTTTAATACTGTCCTTAAAATTCATTCTGATGGCTCAAATGCAGGTTTACACTTAAAGTAGTATTATAAAATAAACTGAGATGTTCTAGAAATATTTTCTCATCTCTACTCTTGCTTCCACCTTTGGTAATTGTCTGGCCACGCTGCCTGAGAAAAGCAATAGAGGATGTGAAATGCACCTGTCAGCCAGAGTGAACCATGAAATCAGACCATCCGTGTCATGAAACCCTATTTTCACTCTTTCAGCCATTTAATCACCCTTAAACTGAACTAAAAAGCCAATCTCATTGTTGCTCTCATGACAATAAAAATATTCTAGGGAAAAAATATTACTCTCTCCAGCATGTGCAGGAAAAAGATTCCTATTCACAACTTTTCAAGCTTATAGCAGTAACAATAGAATTTTCAATGCCCATTCAAGTGTTTCAGTTGCAACTGGGCTTTTTTCGTGGTTTAATGGGGTTTCCTTCCAAGAGAAGATCTTTCTATATGGTGTTCACACAGGCCTGTCAGCTCCAGCTAGAGTGCAATTAAAGTTTCCAGACATATAGACTACTAAGAGATTTTCCTGATGTCAGAGTTTTCTGAAGTAAGGTAGTTGAAGTAAGAGTTTAAATTGGTTTAATTAACTGCTGAGAAGAGTAGAAGTTAGGAATAAACTGTTACGGAACACAAAGTCAACAGTTTTGGACTCTTCACAATACCTCACAATTAAAACGAAGAAGCTGCTGGTTATAGTTAGTCACTAACAGACAGATTCTGTTTTTATGATTTCTAATCATACAGTGTAACACCTTATAGTGGGACCTGCATTACACAACTTCAGCAGACAAGAAGTTAGGCATTCAGCCTAAGCTGGTCCTCCAAACATCTCTACAATCAAAAGAGAGAGGAAAACAGGTTCAAGAGATTCACTGATCTTATAAAATATTAACTTGTGCTACTATTACACGCTAGCTTGATTAAAAATAACAGAACCACTCTCTTAGGGACACATCATGAGTGACGTCCTCAGGACCTGGTAAGATGAAGTCTCTGCAGAGTACAGATTGTCAGAGATTAATTACTATTTTCAGAAGCACTAACCAGTGCTGAAGGGAACAAGTCAGGATGTCATCACATTTATACTTTGGTAAGAAAAAAATCAGCTTTTAGTTCTGTGACTTCACAGCAAGTAACTGTGTTTATGCTACTAATAAGCTGGCAAAATTAACTGGTCATGTTCTTCACAGTCTTGCAACTGGAGAATCCTTCCTATCTAGGTGACAAAGGTACAAACCAGAACTCCTATTATTTTGTATACAAGTACAAATAAAAAGTGACTTTACAAAGCAAATCAGAGAAAACTCCAGCCTGGCATGTACAGTCAGATACTTGATACCACAGACCTGTCTTTTAAAGGCTTAGACAAAGTAGGAAAGTAAAACATGCAATACCTGACATGAGGAGTAGATTTAATGCTTTCAGTCCTACCACCAAGAGATCAGTATTTCCTTTGTAGACTGTAAGTATTTTAAGAATCTGCCTAAAAATTTAAATAAAATTAAAAGTTATGGCTAAAGAAATGTTAACATATACAAAAATTTATCAGACATTTATCTTAAAAAAAGAAATACGTGCAGAAAGCAGCAAAAGCTCCCATTAACTTTTTCAAAACTTTTACTTGGGATGAGGTTTTTCTCAAGTTAGTAATTGAATCTGTTTGCACTTAAACTATGTATTTCATTAAAATAATGATGCCTCATTTATCAGCTTTAGCTCTTAATTATATATGTGTTAATCCTACAGAGGGTAAGTCTCATGCAGGATGGAGTTATCCTGTAGAAAGCAGAGTGGTGGAGCACAGCAGCCTGTGGACAGTAAAAGAACTTGAACCGCATCTTGAAGAAGCTGTGCCAGCTGAGAGTTAGGTTGAACGTTAGGAAGCCTTTCCTCACGGAAAGGTTGGTTAGACATTGGAATGGACTGGCCAGGGAGGGGGTAGAACCCCCATCCCTGGAGGTGTTTAAGAAAAGCCTGGACATGGCACTTAGTGCCATGGTCTAGCTGATTGTGGTGATGTTAGGTCACAGGCTGGGCTGGATGATCTCAGAGGTCTTTTCCAGCCTCAATGATTCTGTGATTCTATGACCAAAGCACACACAGGAGGCAAAGTCTGACCGGACATACAATATTGTTTATCTTCTGCAAGATAGGAAACTCTAACAGTATCAGTCCAACAAAAGACATATTGCCTGGTTCATATAAACTCTGCCTTACGTACATCCTTACACTCACGAACACAAAACGTCTACTGAAATCTAGCACTAATTCTGAATGAAGGGAATGATTTTAAGAATGGAAAATAAAATCCAGTGAAATGCAGGTTTGGTTGTTGTTTTTCCTTAAACTGAGAATAGATACCTCACTGCCATTTCCGTATGCATACTTTGGACTTACAACCCTACAGACAAGGATAGCTTGTGGCACTCGGATTTTTCACTCCTCAGGCAAATTCTTATCGTAGTACACAGCCCACACACAGGGATGAAGTAGGAGGGTGACATATGAAAGAAAACCGAGAGCCACTCTAACCAATCTGCTAAACAGACAGCCTTAAGTCTGCTTTAATCTCCAGATTGAAGTGTTATAGTCTTAGGCATTCCTAATGCATTTTATTGTGTACAAAAACTGCACATGGGGTGAAGATTCCTTCACTTCTTTACTCCAAAAAGTCACTGTGATTTACACTTCCTTACTCCTTAAACTCTGTACAGATGGAAAACCCCACTGAGTTCCCAAATGCTCTGAAGTCATTAATCATCTCTCCCCTGTTTACTCATGATTTCTGCTGCAAGGATGGAGCTCTGCTGTGAGGATGGAGCTCTGCTTTGGGTGTTTTATAAAGAGTGATCGACATTTCCGGTGAGCGCTGACCTATGTCAGCCAGCTCAGTATACTGCAGGGTAAAACAATCACACACTGAAGGAATATAAGGAAGAAATTCCTTGTGTCTACCTTCCCATTTGAAGTACAATCAAGAACAAGGATGTTAAATGTTCGAAACCTCACCTACTGTGTAAGAGTTTAACACAGGAGGTTATAAAACATCCCATGAAGCTTCTTGGACCTTGCAAAAAGGATGCAAACACATCAGAGGAATTTCCTTTCTCCTCATAGTGACAGCACTATCATATACAGTCTGTCAAGAACACCTAAATTAATACCAAGCTACCACTGTAAACACAGCTGTAATGTTGTTGGCTCATGGCTGAGAGACAAATAACAAATGCTTTTTCCTCTAAAATACTCTCAGAAAAGTGAAATACATTTGCAAAAAACCCACAGACCTCACCATTTATTCTGTACCCTAACTTCTTCCTGCCTTGTTGCAAACAGCATGCAGTCAGTATGGTCTTCAGACACTGCAGTACAGTACAGTCCACGCACAGGAACCTAAGACACAGTTTAGCTGCCTTGCTCTGCCTTTGGCACTGACGGAACGGTCTGAGCCCACTCCACCACTAAAAACAAGTTTCTCCACAGCAAGGAAAACTGTCTGAATGTTAGACAAGAATACACAGCTGGCTAAAATATTGGCAGTGGGAAGAAACTGTGAACAGTAATGTTACCACCAGATCCTTAGTGATGTCTGAGTGTGAAAAGGATGCTTTGTTCAACTGCTCACAGTGTGTGGGATCTGAGCAGGCAATGGGAAAGAGAAGCCCAAAAAGAATAATTGTTTCTGAGACCAAAAAATGAAGAGCAACATCTCTTGCTCTTGATCAAGTAACGAGCCTGTAAGCTGGCAAAGAAATCACATCTGTCTTGTATGGCTTCTGCTCAGATATTCATTGCTTATGAAAAGCAACAAAAGTAACTTTAGAGGAATTTCCTTTCTCCTCATCACTTGTTTTTACTTACAAAATCTAAGTGCTTCATACAAGTGATTTTACAACAGCAACTTTTCTAAGGATGGGTACAGTGAAGACTATAAAGGCAGAGGCAGATTCACCAAGGAGTTACAAAGCTGTAGCTTCTTGCTGTCATTGTCAGCCCTGAATGAGACAATCTGTCCAAGTGAGAGAACTCCAGACTGAGACCTTCTCCCCTGGTTGTACTACACCTACATCTCAACTGGCATTTGTGCTACAAGAAAGCTACAGAGCTAACCTATGTGGGTTTTAATCCAATCAAACCCCAGTCATGCAGAAACCAGCTGGCAAGACTACCTTGATTGCAAATAAATGGAGATGAGTCAGTTCAAGCCACAGCTGGCTCCAGAATAAATAACTACAAAAAGATGGAATGAACCATTCTCTCATACGGTAACTGTCCACTGACTCCATATGCAGCTGAGGTAAACAGATTAAATAGTGAATTTTTATACAGCTAAGATTAGGTATGACAAATATCACTCCTCTAAATTTGCACTGATTTAGGCTTATGGATATAATTAATTGCTTCTGGAAGGAACACCTGCCCCCCACAACCATCCAGACAAGGCCGCATCTGTCTATTAGAACAGAAGATAAGTACAAAATCCCAGCATTGCTGAGATTGCTGGAGGTCTCCTGGTTTGACTCCCCTACTCAAAGCGGCATCAGCTACTCAGGTTCTGATTATCTCTATGGCTTATGACTTAAGACTGGGCAAATTGTTCCAGTGTTTGATCAACCTCATAATAAAAATAATAAATAAAAAAGTTTGCTTGCTTCCTTGGGGTATTTTAATGTTTACATGGCATTTCCTGTTTTCAATTCATGCTCACTGCTGGATACCATGGAGAAACACTTGGCTCAGGCTCCTTTAATTCCTCCATCTTGCATTTATTGACACAGAGAAGACTCCTGCTTGTGTGAGTCTCCTTTCTGAAGGCTGAAGAAACACATCAGAATTTACAATCATCTAAAAGCTGATGTAATGGCATTCAAACAAATATACTTCATTGCATACATGTGCTTCCATGATGACCAAGCATTCCAGAAGGTTCTTTGTATGATATACTTACTGGTGAACACCTAGTACTTCCCAGTCCTTCCCAACATCCTTAGGAGCTATGTCCTGTAAGGTGCTTGGACAAATTTCTATTAATTTACAAAGAAGTGACCAACCCATCTGTAAAACAAAAAAGCAGCAATTTGAGAACCTGGATGCACCTTCAGTGTTGTCTTCTTGAATTCTTCCCTTTTGGAAAACGGGTGATCTGCAAAGTTCTACTAAATCCATAAAGAAAAATTAACACCAGATAAGACAATCAATGTAATAAGTTAAAAGATAAAGGTAAACCATACGCTAATGGTTCTGAATTCATTGCTAATAGGAACATATCACTCTCAGTGTGCTTCAGCACTGCTAGAAAATAAAGGGGACAGAGTTAACAGAGATTATAGCCATTTAGTGGCTAACTATGATGAGAAATGTGTATTTTAAAGGTGTCTAATGCTCTACATGGGGATAACTAGACAATACTGTATTTCATATTCTTGTTCTTAATAACTACCTGCTCTATGTTATGCAAACTCTTTGACTTGCCAAACCTAAAAAGCATACTACAGAAATCTGCTGTGTTATGAGTGCCTGCAGGCTGTTATGATTGAATGGGCTTTAATGAGGATGCAGTAAGCAAAATCTACACAAAGGAATGGGGTCAAAACAGGACAGTCAACAACAGGAATGTAAATGGCAACTTCCAAACAGTTTAACAGTTCATGCAAAGTGCATGCAGCCTGGAAGACTAGAGACACAAAACAGCAAGTCTGGCAGTGCAGAACATAGGTTTGAATTTAGATAGCTTTGTTAAGTATGAGAAAGGTAATCTACCTCCCTGCTTTTCTGCTTCACATACTTGGTTACATGGGCTATGTTCACACTACCTGCCATAGTTTTGCTTCTGTTTCAGTTTGCATTTGCAGAGCCACATGTTTTAAGCCAAATCACAACCTTAAGGTCTGCAGATTGAGCTTGACTGTGATCCCACTCCTATGCTCTTCTCTTGCTTGGATAGCGAGCTGCCTTGCTCTGCTTAAGACAGCAAACTAATTACTATGGACATTCAGGAAGATCAGGCTGGTCTGCATAACTGTCCTGCCTAAACAGTGATGCAAAGAATAGTCTTAGCAACCATCAGTCTGCCCCAAAATAAGGATATGCAATTGCCCATTTTTCATATTCCAAGCAAAACAGAGTTTATCAGTGACAGTTAATCCAAATTTCCAATCTGCAAGGCACAGACACTGTAGAAGTGACCATTAATTCATACACTGTGTCTCACTTGGAAAAGATTTTATTTTAAAAGTCCCATTTCATGCCATTCTAACTGTCTGGATTGTTGTGATGAACATTTTTAAGAACTATGAATACACAGATGATCAATGAAACATCTGACCTGCAGACACATAGTCCTCTTTACATTAAAATCACAATCTGAGAGAACAGAGAGCTTAATAACTGTTTACTAGTTGCATAAGAAGGGTCTTTTAAATAGCAGAAACCCTAAAGGTTACAAGGAGAGAAAAAGAAACAGTAAACAAAGACATTTTAATAAGTGCTTACCACAGAAACAGCCGGTGACAGCACTGAAACTGTTATTTTTAAATCAGACCCTTTTCATTGCTAGCATGCAATACATTTGTATTACATTAGGTCATACCTTCTACGTGAGACAATAAAGCTCTGCTCACTGCTCTGTACTCAAGCGCAAACATATTTTGCTCTAGGGTTTCTAATCCGCTCCAATTACTACCAGAGTAACTGCAGAGAGAAACATCCATATTTAAATACACTATTTTATTTTAATGCACAGTACCTTCCTACTTCTAAAGTACCTGCCTACTTCTAAAGTAAGGTTTATGTCTGTAGTCCAACTTGCATTGGTACTTGCAATATTGACCTATTAAACAAATTTACTCTGTACAAAACAGCTGCAGAACATGATGCTTTGTAACCAGTTCAGGAAGGGAGGGTAAGAAGTGCCTCACTTCAGATGGGTCTCTTACTGTGCTTATTCCCTTACATGAGTCAATTTTATTACGATGCCAAAAGGAAAAGATGTTGATTAAACCAGTTTTCAATGAAAATTCACTAGTAGTATAAAGAGACTGCAGTGAAATCTGGACTACGTTACTTCACTACTGCTGTTATGTGAAGAACTGTGTATTCACCAAGACTGTAAACAAATAGCGGTGCATGAAGCAAAAAGACAGATCTCTACCAACATACTGTGGGTATTTGTGGATATCATGCCTGAGTATTTGCAGATATCATAGCTGAATGTGAAGGAATTGCTGCCACATTTTATGAGGAGCACGCTTTGAGCTTTGTGAATGAATTACCCAATTTAATGCAACACAGTAATGCAAAGCTGCTCCAAAACGTCTGAGCTGAAACACTATACAACTGCAAATGTAGGCAGAAGATTAAAGCTCATTTTAAAATTCAGTATTAAATCACAGTGAGGTGCTTTAACACAACTAAAATTAAACAATCTCTATCTTCCTTACGCACTTCTGAGAATTTTGTGCTACATCACTTCAGACCTACTGGTTGTGGTTGGATTTCCTATTTTGCAATTTGTAGTCTAAGCTTCTGGGCAGTGCTTTTGCAAATTGTTGTACACATGATACTCTTTATCCTGAAAAGAACTGCTGCTTCTTAATGACCCTATAATTGAACAGTAAAATAAATCAAAACGTCAGGCTCTGCACAAATATTTAGTCTTCAAAGGAAACCTGAGATGACTGTTATTCCAGATTAATCACTACACAAGTATAATTTAATATTTTAATCTGAATTGTATGCTTTTGACCTCTAGCTAAGATACACTAGACAAAAGAATAACCTTAAAATATGCTACTGTTTTAAAAGCTTTTGTGCTATAATTCATGCTTTGCATTGAATTAAGTAAAGCATATCCAAAATATTTAACTTTCTCTATATATATATGGGATTAATAAGACAAATAAATAACTTGCACAAAAATCTGGAGCTTATAAACATTATTTAAGCATAATATAGTCTGAAATGTTACACATGCCTGCCAGGAAGGGGCCATTTCATACAAGTCTGGCAGCTATACCGTAAGTACAACATCAAATCGTTCAAGTGCCACACCTAGTTTAAATGGGCCAATGTTAAGTTACAGCAGAAGCCCAGCTGAACCATAAATTGCAGAAACTTCTCTCAGCTAACCCATTTTTTTCCTTCTCACTTAAAAAAACCTGGGCTAGTGCAACTCTCCTCCTAGGATGGGACTCTGCATGAATTTCCATTATAGAATTCTGATTTTCAGAGAAGTTTGTCTAACCAAAGGAAAATTCACAGTATCACAAAATGGCAGGAGTTGGAAGGGACCTCTGAATATAATCAGTCCACCATCCCCAGCTACAGCAGGATCACCTGGAGAAAACTGATCAGGAACACGTGCACATGGGTTTCAGACATCTCCAGAGGAGGAGACTCCACAGGGAAGACTGTCCCAGTGCCCTGTTACCCTCACAGTAAAAAGGTTTTTCCTTATGTTTACATACAATGTTTACTGTGTTCCAGTCTGTGTCCACTGCCCCTTATTCCGTCGCTGGGTACCACCAAGAAAAGTTTGGTCTCAACCTCCTGCCGCTGTCCCTTTAGATATCTGTAAGAACAGATCAGATCTGCCCCCGGTTTTCTTCTCTCCAGGCTAAACAGCCCCAGCTCTCTCAACCTCTCATCGCAACGCACATGCTCCGGCCCCCGGGGATCATCTTGGTGGCTCTGCGCCGGACTCTCTCCAGTAGTTCCCTGACCCTCTTGAACTGGGGAGCCCAGAACTGATGCAGACGTGGCCTCACCAGAGTAAACTCAAACAGCGTAGATGCAAGCGCCCTTTTTACAAATCAACAGTACTTCATACATTGGCACCGAAACGAGAAAAGTTAAAAGACATAAACAACCCGAGCGGTAACTCCTATCGAGGGGAAGGGCCGCGCTGCTGGACTCCGCCTCAGCGCGAAGCCAGAGCCGTGCCCGGTCCGTACCTGCTGCACGCCCGGCGCTCCCGGGTACAGGTCCAGCACCAGCAGTAAGGGCACATGGACGTTCTGGCCGCTGAAGAGCCGGGGAGCTGCGGAGGACACAGACAGGCCGCGTTAGCGACCGGAGGAGAGAGGGCGGGACAGACAGGGCACGGTCGGGCAGGGCCGGGCGGCCTTACCGCTCTGCCGGGCCGCCAGCTCCAGCAAGTCGCTCAGGGTCTGCACCAGCGTCTCCAGCCGCTTCTTCTCCTGGACGTTTTGGAGCCGCACGACTAGTTTCCTCAGGGCTTGTTCCTCCAGTACCACCGCCTCCCCACCCTCGGGGCCGGCGCTGGCCATGGCCGACCCGATGCCCTCCGCGGCCGGCACCTCTCCCCATCCGCCGCTGCCACGGCAGCCCGCGGTGACAACGTGTGGACGATGTGGGCCTTTCCAAATGCTGTGCTCGCAGTGCCGGCCGGCCAGCCAGTGGGCCACTCGTCCGTCCGTCCGTCTGTCTGTCTGTCCGCCTGTCCGCCCAGCGTCACCAGCTGCTCCGGGACGCCCCTCCTGCCACTCCGCGGACGCGCCCGCAGTCTGATCAGCAACCCCCCTGCACTCCGTTGCCGCTAGGGGGCGCCCACGCCACCCGAGTACGGTCCAGGAGCACGCCGGCAGCTTTCCCGGTCCGGGTGATTGACAACAGAACTGCCCAATAGATCGCAGAGCTGGAGTCTAGAGACCGCCCACTCGTGCCGCTGGGCTATAAAAGGCTCCCTCCTCCCGCAGCGCCCTGCTGTCAGGAGAGGTGAAGGCTGTGAGGCGGCGTTAGGTGTTTTACTCTTGTGGTGGTGCCGCCAGGGATGAAAGCAGTTCCTCACTGGGTAAGGGAAGAGAGCGATGCTAGAGTAGCAAATGCATGTTCCCATGGTGTCTTCTTCCCTGGTGGTGCTGGAGGCTGTCAGCCTGTCCCTGTGGGGAGGTCTGTGAGGAGATAGATGATGGAGGGGCAACTCAGCCTCTCATCCAGGTGTTGTGTGGCTGATAGAATGATATAGTGCCCCTCCCTTGAGTAAGTCTTGAGCTCTGTGCCCTGGAGGGCCCCAGTCTTGTGGGTTTGGGTCAATGGGTTTGTTTAAAAAAAGCTTTTGTTGGATGTGGAAGTCAGTTTTTCTTCCCTGCCTTACAGGGAGAGATTGCTGTTTGGAGGTGAGGTTGTCTGGCTGTGCGCATTGCATTGCTTAATTTGTGGTTGATGTAATCTTCCTGAGGTCTGGCAATGCTTCTCTGCCCTTGCAAGACAGCAGTGTGTGGGTAAGAGACCAGTAACCACTTATAAAAATAACTCTTGATTGAAAAGGTAGTAGGACATGTTACGTGAAGAACTTGCGTACACGTAACTATAGAATGAAGAGAGTGAACTGTTCAGATGAACTCAGTCTGTTAGACAAATACCTTGTGATGGATTGTGGTGGAAGTATGGATTCGTTTGGGGCTCTTGATTAGGTTACTGTTCATTAAATAGCTGATTTACAGGTCACTAAGTAATTGGTCAAAATAAACTTTGAAGTAGTGTTTAGTAATGTCTCTCTGAAGCCACTGGGTACTGGATGAACTCTCTCTGATCTGTTGGTCTATTGGTCTTAAAGCTTGTAAATTGCTTTTGTTAGCATTCAGTGTTTCTTAGGTTTTTCTGCACAAGTAAACTGTTGTCTTGGCATCCCAATTATACCTTGTTAACTAGGACTGCACTTGTTAAACAAGGAGCTATTTTCTCCCTCTCCGAAGCACTGGAGAGCAAAGGCAAATGTGCAGTAGCTTTTTGAAATTACAGTTTCATTTCAGATGTGTGGAATGCATTACATGGGGACTAAACCAAAAGTTATCTGGTGATGCCCTTGTTATTGTAGCCCAGCATCCTGTTGGCCCTCTTTACTGCAGCAGCACTCTGTTTGCTCCTGTTGAACTTGTTATCCACCAAGACCACCAGGTCTGTCTTTACAGAGCTAGTCTCCAGTCAGGTGGATCCCAGTCTGAGCTGCATTTGAATACATGCTGTGTATTCCTAGGTCCAAGACCTTGCACCTGTCCTCACTGAACTTCATGAGGTTCCTGCTGGCTCACTCCATCAGAGATCCCTGGAGTTAAGACATGTGCGTCCAAATAGATGATGTCCTTGCTGCTTGGTGGGGGTATTATCAATGGGATGCTGACTGTTTTAGGCCACTGTGCTATTTCTTTCCTGCTGTGGCTTATGAGCACTCTGAGGTAATATGGAACTATATATAATATTAAATGTAACTTGAAGATTTAGATTAGGTTGTAGAGGGAATATAGAACAATATAAACATTTAGTTTTCATCTTGATCATTGTTGTTTTAACAAGCATATATTGGGAAGTGTGTACTTATTTGTCACTTCATTTCAGCGAGAAAATAGCGTTCTCATCACACTGATGTGATCTTGTATGGAACTTGGAGTGAATTTGACTGTTCTGAACAGACTTCATTAGAGCTGAATTTGAATGTTCAGAATGTTAAGAATGGCTAATGGATTGTAATGACTGTATGAATATCTGACCATGGGTACTTGGTGCAAGCACTTCTGTGTTATGCCTGCTTGATCACAAGTGGCCTTTTGGCAATATTATGCAGTATAAAAACTGAGCAGTCAAATTGTAGATACCTAGAATGGTTCAGGTTGGAAGGGACCTGAAAGATCATCTACTTGCAACCCCTCGCTATGAGTAGGGACACCTTGCACTAGACCAGGTTGATCAATGCCCCATCCAATCTGGCCTTCACCACTTCCAGGGAGGGGGCAGCCACAACCTCTGTGGGCAACCTGGTCCAGTGTCTCAGCACCCTCATTGTGAAGAACTTCCTCCTGACTTCCAGTTTAAACCTCCCCTCTTCCAGCTTGAAACTATTACTCCTGGTCCTACCACTACAAACCCTTGTAAACAGCCTTCCCTAGCTTTCCTGTAGCCTCCTTCAGTACTGGAAGGCTGCTGTAAGATATCCCTGTAGTCTCCTATTCTCCAGGCTGAACAACCCAAACTTTGTACTGCTTCAAGATTCCTCAGTTGCTGATTTGTTTTTTGGCTGGTGGACAGTACCAAGATGGTATATTTTGTTTTTCCCATGGAAGTGAAAAACAGCCATGTTTTTTTCACACGTCCCTTTGGAAAGGACAGAACAGAAGGAGAGCAAATTGTACTAGTGCATGAGCTTAGTACTGTACATGAAAACTCATGATCAGTTGTATTTGGTTTACATAGCGAGGGGACTGCAGTGTCTTCTATGAGAAGCTGCTAGAAGCTTCACCTATGTCAAATCATGCCAATGCCAGCCAGTTCCAAGATAGACCCACCGCTGGCCAAGGCCGTCATTGGTGGTCATAGCACTTGTAACATGTTTAAGAAGAGGGTGAAACAATATGCAGCTGGAGAAAGGAGTGGTAATAGGTGGGAGAAGCCACTTCATAAACACCAAGATTAGTGAAGGAGAAGGAGGAAAGAGGTGCTTCAGGAAGTGATTTTCCTGCAGCCTGTGGTGAATATCATGGTGAANTGCAGCCTGTGGTGAAGATCATGGTAAAACAGGCTCTTCTTCAACAGTGGAGCAGATAGCCGTTCTGCAGCTTATGAAAGACCCCATACTGCAGTAGGGTGGGTATGTGCCCAAAGTAGGCTGTCACCCTGCAGAAAGCATGTACTGGAGCAGGTTCCTGGCAGGATTTGTGGCCTCATGGAGACCATGCTGGAGCAAATTTGATAGGACTTGTTACCCTAGGTGTGCCCATGCTGGAGCGGTCTATTCCTGAAAGTCTGCATCCTGTGGAAGGGTTCTACACTGGAGCAGTTTAAGAACTGCAGCCTGTAAAAAGGACTCATTGTAAGAGTTTGCAGAAGACTGTCTCCTGGGGGGAAAACCCTGTGATAGAGTAGAAGAGCATGAGGAGTTGACCTGCTGAGGATGAAGGAGCAGCAGAAAGTCTGATGACCTGACTGCAACCCCCATACCCTGTCCTGCTGCTCCATTGGTGGGGTGAGGAGGTAAAGTTGAGCCCAGTAAGAAGAGAGAGGTGGGGGAAAAGCATTTTAAGGTTTAGTTTTCACTTTCTATTATCCTACTCTGTCAAGATATTAATTTCCTTCAGATCCCTTACGATTCTATGATTCCTCAAGTCAAGTCTGTTTTATCTGGGATGTTATTTGCTGAGTGATCTCCCTTATCTCAAGCACAACTTGGGCCCCAAGTTAGTCTTTACCACTTGTGTTGGTAAAGAACAGAAAGCTATGCTGGTGTGTTTGATGTGGCTTCATAAATAAGGGAACCAGCTGCTTGAGGTCCAGGCATCTTAAGCTCCATGTGACACAGAGCAACATGGCTCCCAAGCTTTATACTGGAGGACTAGTTGAAGGAGATGCCAACTTCTGCTATTTCCAGGAGTCTGGGAGACTTTGCCAAAAGTTTCTGCTTTGTGTTAATTAGTCCTGAGGAGAATTAGTATTTTTTCTACTCACACTTGCCACAGCTTTCCTGTGCTTGGTGAACTCTTGGTGAACTCCTTTCTGATCTGATTGCTGCTGGTACTGGTTGTCTGTGATGGGAGTAATCACACCAGTAGCGCATCTTGTGAGAGCGTGTTCGTGTGGAATGCAGCCATCTGCCAGGCAGATTCTCCTCTTCTTGGCAATGCCTGGATGTGGTTAAAAGGCTAATCCAGAATTTGAAACAGGATGCACGTGAGGTGCATCTGGCCAGCTCTTGAAAAGAGATTAACCATTGCATATGTAAATCTTTCTAAACCTAACAAGAAACCAAGAAATATTTCTCTCTTTGTTGAATGGGTAATTTTTTGTAAGAAGAAAGCAGTCATTTCCCTATTTTTGTAGATGAAGCTAGAACTGAAACTATCAGGGAAGCCTAGATTGATGGAGACTTTATAAATGTGAGCTTGAATTTCATTTTTCTTGTAAAATGGGCTGACACGGACCAAGTTGTGACTGTTCATGTTGGTGCAATATTCTCAGACTGCTTACGTCCGAGATGCTGCATCTAGAACATGGGGAAGTACTACTCTGCTTTATGTTTCTTCTGCATTCTATGTGTTTATGTGATAGGAAAGATTCAGCTGCTAAGCCAGGCACCAGAAGTGTCAGCCCACCTGCCTAGTCCCTCTGCAGGGCCTGTCTTATGTTCCTTTGGTCATGACTTCAACCCACGTGCCTTGCCAGAGACCCTGCTGCTGCACTCTCCTCAGGGAGTGCAGGCTGTAACACAAACAGTGAAGCACGTATGTCCACTGTGTTGAATAGAGAGGAACCACATTCATGTGTAAAGCTGCTGATTTTGACCATCCTATGTGTTTGCTTTGGTGGCCCATCTGTGTAACTAGCTTTCCTCACTAGAAAGGACTGGAGTTGGAGTACCAAGAAGTAATTAATGTAACCTTCCTGCTGCTCTATGTGCATGGTGGTGGTTGCAACTTCGGCGTGTGCAGGCAAAGCATGGTGTAACCTGTACACCATCAATTGGTCTGCGTTGTAGCCCAACTGGTCAGTACGCTTCATTATAACTGTGCAAAGACCGTGTGATTTCCTAGATCTTGTATCTCATAGGTATCAGCAGAAGCGGTGATAGCAGCTGTGCATCCTAAGTTGATTAATCTGAGCGGCATCTTGCAGAAGCTTTAAGTGGGAGTCTCACGGGAAGGTATGCCAGGAAAACTAAACAGCCAAAGCAAGCTACAAGAAAATTGCTCTGCTAAAGCCACGCTGCCATTTCTCTAAATGGGAATTGCTTGTCTGGTGTGGAATATAGTAGCACTTTTCCCCCACCAGATTGATGTACAAAGCTTGTGGAAATGATACCACAAATACAGCAGGTGAACTCTGGATAAAGACTATCAAAGCCAGCTTTTGTTTGAATATAAAATCGTATTAGGTATTGGCTTTAAAAAGAAGTCTCACCTTTTTCTTGACTGAGTACATTCAGTGCACTGTAACACTGTAGTTACTTTACTACGCAGCTAGGGACATCGGTAGTTGTAGTCCTTTGCCACTCAATGCTTTAATATGGTGCTACGTTTTACGTAATATAGTTGGCGTGGAGTTTATTACCTTCCAGCAGTTATCCCAGTGGCTTTCATTACTCCTAATGATTATGGTTTGGTGTTACCCGATTTTTGTGCAGTTAAAAAACAAAAAAAACCCACAAAAGGTGGACACAAATGACAAGATTTATTCCTGACTTGTTGCTCAAGAAATGCTAATGTCCTTAACTAGTTCGACTGTTTCCTAGAAAAACAAACTTGAGTTTGCACATATTGAAATCACCTTCAAGTATAGTCTTAATTTGTGCACCAGTCATAAATCTGCAGATGTCTACATGGGTCACTGGCTGCACAAAAGGACAGGAAGTTATGGTTCCTGCAGATTATTTCATTCGCTAATGTTTGGCACTTGTATGGATAAATATGTGGTGCCTGGCTCCAGTGATGTGTTAGGAAGGTGTGGTAAGACTTGAGGCAGTCTGTGATCCCCTGAGAAGACTGGAACAAGCTGTAGTGTGGCTGTGTCTCTGATGTGGTTGCATGCAAAATGCTTGTTGAGACAGTGACCTCTGTGCATCATCTCCTCTGCAGAGCTGTTCCCTTTCAGAGGGAGCTTATAAATGTGTCCCAAGTAGGTGCTCTGGGGAAGTGGTATGTACCTTGTTGTCACCTGACCCAAGGAACTCGAGATGAGCCTCCCTGAGGAGGATGATATATTTACTAAGGTCAGTTTGGTACCAGAATAATAATGTAAGTATGTAAATTGAAGCTAAATGATGGTCTGAATCATCTGTGCATTTTGTTCACTGACTCAGTGCAGTCTGGGGTGTGGCTTAGGCACAGGTGTGGCAGTGTCATAAGTAATACCACACCATCTGCCTTCGCAAAGCAGCAAGGAATTTTCTCACCGCAATGGTATGTTTGTCCAAAAGAATGAGTCCCATAAAGACTTGTGAGAGAGTGGTTAAAGCATGGAGGAAAAAAAACTTCCATGAGTGCCAGCAAAGATGAAGATATTCAACTTCTGCAATCGAGCTTGAATCTACTAAGCAAGAGTGTATTTATTCTTTCAGACTTGAATAGTATTCACTGATACCCAACTGTCAACACTCTATTATTCTGTGAGTAAGTAGCCCAGTACTGACCTACACAGTGACTTAGAACCGCCCTGATTTGGATTTGTTGCTTCTTTCAACAGTATGACCTGTGCTGTTTTCTTACAACAGCTCCTATTTTTCTGTATGTGGCCTATTTTCATTTGCTTAGAACTCTAGCTCTACCCCAAAAGGCAAGCTGTGAATGAAAAGGAAGTCAGGAGGAATTTCTTCATGATGAGGATGGTGAGACAGTAGAACAGGTTGCCCAGGGAGGCTGTGGATATCACCTCCCTGCAGGTGTTCAAGCCAGATTGGATGGAGCCTTGAGCAACCTGGTCTAGTGGGGGGTGTCCCTGCTCAGGGCGAGGGGAGTTGGAACTAGATGATCTTCAAGGTCCCTTCCAATCTGAACCATTCTAGGAATCTACGAATAATGACTTAGTATTGTAAGTAGGTCCGTAGGACTCTTTGCCTTACCTTATAAACTTGTAGCAGAGTTAAAGGAGCACAGGCTATGCCTCAGAATTCCCAAAGCTCAAGTGGTTAAATCTCTTCTGGAGTCTAAAGATTTGTGCTTTGTGGAAAATATATGAAATCTGTGTTTCCTAAGTCTCACAAGGCTTTCCTCCCCTCCCCCCACCCCTTTTCTGAAGCATTTCTTGTTGGCCATAGGCTATAACTCCAGATCAGTCAGTCTTATGATCTGACATGACCGTTTCCATGGCCTCATCATCCAGTGTGTAATGAATGTCATGCTTTCTCAGAATTAGTGTAATGTTATGCATGAACAAAGGATGCATTGAACCATGTAGAAACTTCTGAAGTGAATGCAATGATAGATTTGAGTGTACTGTAATTGAATTTTGTTTCAACCCCATAGTATCTGATTGGGATAGGAATTCAGAAAATACCCAAGAAGTTCATTGGTGCTACCTTATCCAGAGCCACTAAAACACTTTAGAGGCTGAAACATCTTAGGAGGAGAGACTGAGAGATCTTTGGGCTGTTTATCATGGAGAGGAGGCGGCTGAGGGGGCATTGGTAAAGGCTTACAAATATCTAAAACATGAGTGTCATGGCACCAGACTCTTCATGGCACTCAACAACAGGCGAGGGATACAATGGGCACAAACTGGAACATAGGATGTTCAAATTAAACGTAAGGAAAAGCTCTTTTACTGTAAGGGTGTCAGAGTGCTGGAACAGGCTGCCCAGAGAGGTTGTGGAGTCTCATGCTCTGGAAACACTATAAACATGCCAAGATGCAGTCCTGTTTGGTCTTCTCGAGGTGATACTGCTCTAGCAAGGCAGTTGAATGACATGATCTTCAAAGGTCTTTTCCAACCTCTACTTTCTATGATTCTGTGTGATTCTTTACATGAGAGCATGGGGTGGTGGTGAGGCAGTATGTGGGATGAGGGAATGCATGTCTGCCAGTTTCCTATTCTGAACTCTTCCTTCTTAGTGTCTTTGGTGTATGAGCTGACAGGAGCAATGCACTCTGCTCAGCGTATTCATAAGCATTAGCCTAATAATCTTACAAACAAATCATAGAGTTGGCCTTAACGCTGTGTTACCTTGATATTTTTAAGAGAGCTATGTATGATCTTTGTCCTTTGCCATCAGACCCAGACCTGATATGGATGGTTCCCATGGTTTCCTGTTGTATCACTCTTTCTTTGCAGGAGAAATTACAGTGGATGGATGATAAGTAGGAATTTTTCAATAGCTTGGCTCTGACACTTTTGAAACTGATTTGTATATGATACAGTGTTGGTCTTGCACTTTTGGTTCTGATTCCACCTACGCAAATGGGAGTCTCAAGGTGTATTTCACTTTGTTTCTATAGAGAATATAACCTCAGTGAGTTGCATTTAAGCCTTCTGGAACCTGTGTCATTTTATTCTCAGTGAGCTCCCTATCTCACCAAGCAGAGACTTACTCTCATTCCAATCTTCCTTGACCTTTGGTTTTCTTTTGCTTTGCTTTATGTGGTTATCTGCAACATTTTTGGTATGAAACTATTAGCTGAGTTTACCAAGAATCCAACTTTATATTTCAAAATCCTACTGGAAACTACCACTAGGTGTCCACTGAGCATTAGCTATATTTACCATACTTGAGGAACTGTCCCAAAGCTAACTTGTCTTTCCTCTTGTAAATGATGCTGGCAGACACAACCAAACAGATCAGCTTCAGTATCTGATTCACAGCTGGTGGCTTGCTCCCACTAAAGGAAATTCCTATTATGTACTGTTTATGAACAACATAAACTTGGCTGAAGCACAGCAAAATGCCTTCTCAGGAAGACATTCTGCGGATTGTAGTTCAGAGTAATTTTAACTTGTTCCTAGAGTCCCAGGTGGCCAAATATAGCACCAAAACCTTGAGTCCCATTTCTGTGATGTCCAGAAGCAAAGACATGTAAGGATACAAGGCCAAAAGCCTCTGTCTGCATAATCAAATAATCTAGGGCTTTTTTTGTCTCCTGTTTCTTACAAAAATGGTAAAGTAAGCCCTCCTTTTTCTGCTGATTGCACACACCCATTCCCTCACAATCTCTTTCTCTTCTGTATTTTATATCTGGAATATAAATTGTGGTTTGCCTGGGTGCTCCTATATTGTTGTTGTACCTTTTACTATATGAAATATTTCTCTGTAGCAGGTCTGTGAATACATAATGGAAACTTATAAGCATATCCATCTGAGTGGACTCTTTTTCAGCACTCAGCCACCAACATGGTCAAAGACTAGGAAGACCTGCCCACTGAGGAAAGGTGGAAAGAATGTATTGAATCCAGAAAATACAGTTGTGGGAAGACTTAGCAGCAGATTGGCAATACCTTTGACAGCTGGAAGACCCAGAGAGCAGTGGTTCATGGTAGGCAGTGGTGGGCAGATGTGGGACAACAGGCATAAAGTGGCAATTAGGCGTTCAACCTGGATATAAGGACAACATCTTTCACCATGCGATGAGTAAGGCAGTACAGCAGGTTGCTTGGAGAGGTTAAGCCCATCTTTGGACCCTTTGAAAACTTGACTGGATAAAGCCCTGGCCAACTTGACCTAACCTCAGAGCTGGCACTTACAGATGTGCTTTCCCAGCTGAATTATCCTGTGCTGCTGTTTTCCCTTCTGTTTGGTGGCAGACCATAAATGGCAAGTAGTTTGTCAAAGCTGAAAGTCTTAATGAAAAGTGCTGAGATTCCAGGCATCTGTCAGCGTGGTTGTTAGATGGCAGAGAGCTTCTGAATAGCTAATAGACTATTTAATCATGGGCATTGTCATGAATGAAGGGTAGTAAAATCTACAGCGTTAAAGCTGGTGGCTGGGGAAAATTCCTAGTTAGTTTTTTCCTTCTGAAACCTGCATATGATAGCAAGATTTCAGCCTCTTGTTTCATGTCAGCTTGTTGTTCACAGACCAGAACTTCTCCTGTATGCAGTTGTCAGCACAGGTTGCTTTTGTCTTTGTCCAGACAGGATTGGTGTGGGGGTGGGGCAAGAAGTAGCCTGTTCCTTGCTAATCTTCAATCTAAATTTGGTAGGTTTTCTGAAATCTATGGGGTAATCAGTAAACACAATTTTTCACATGGGCAAGTTTTAGTCAAAAGAACTATGAATATTGTGACCTTTGCAACTTTTATTTGTTTCATAAGTTTACATAATCTGATCCTGTTCTTTCATGGGGGAAAAAAAAAAGAAGGTTGTTTGCAAAAAATAAACTTTACTGATATTGTATTGGTATTTTTCCAACTGTGCCAACTAATTCCCTCACTTCTAACCAGGCCGTGTGCCATTGTGAATGCAAAATTTTTCACTGAATTTAAGTTTCATCTAGATGTAAAATGGGCCTGGAAGCTGCTGCTTGTTGACCTTTGAGTTAAACATGTATTTCAGGCTTTAGCATTGCCAAGTCAATATTAAACAGTAATTAGTCTCAATCGCAGAAGGGCTGAGGATGTCAAGTACTTCTGGGGACTGCTGAGTCCAGCTCTTGCTCAGAGCACTTAGCACAGGCTGCTCCAGCCCAGGCCCATTTGGGTTTTGGGCATCTCAATGGACTGAAAGCTTTCTGGGAAGCCTATTGCAGCGTTTGACCACTCTCACAGTAAATGATTTTATGCTTAAATAGCATTTCTTGTATTTTAGCTTGCTGCTGCTCGTTCTGTCACTGTGTACTGAGCAGAGCCTTCCTCTACTCTAAAGTATGTCTTTACTTTCCTCTGTCAGGAACTATCTATCATTGATAAGATTTCCCCTGAGCCTTCTCTTCTTGAGGTTTCTCAGCACAGTTCCTTATACTTTTCCATGCAACTCTCTTCCCCTTTTTACACCTTGTTCCAGTCTTGTGCATTTTTAATTTCCGTTTAAATATGTGATGCATCTCTGTCTTCATCCCTTCGAAGCAGGAAGAAGTAGGAGCTCATGAATTCTAGGAGCCAATGTGATTGCAACCATTTATTGAATAGTACGGATTATATGTAGTGCTCTGATGGGCACAAGCTAAGAGGGAAGTAGCCATTATAACCTTTGGTTCTACATGCCCTACCTTCTTTCTCTGTTTCTGATGAGACAAGAAGGACCAGTGCTGGATTTTTGTCTTAAGATCTGTTCACAGCACCTTGTGTACTTCTGGCCTTGACATGGGATGATTTCTGTATAGGCCTTACGTGGATAGTAGCTGCAAAAAGCAAAAGTTTCCTGGTGGCTGAGGCCTTGTGCCTCTAAATAGTCCCCAGACACGCACCTCTTTGCAACTAGGACCACATAGTCATGTGTCTCTGTTAACTGTGTAGTCTTGAAGCTGGCAGATCGGGTTATAATTCTGCTGTGGCTGTGACTATACCATATATAAATGACATAAATGTTCACAGAACTTTATTGTCTCATATACCTTCCTGACATCTTTACCTCTCTGTAGCAATGTTCACGAAGCAACCCTAAAAGGAGGGCCTGGGCTATATATTATTTTTATGTCTTAAAAAAACCCATAGACTTTGCTCAGGAGGAATGTGTTTATTACCACGTGCTGCACGCTCAGATAAGGGTCTTGGTGCTGGGTCTCAGTTACTTGGTGCTGTCTTCCAGACCACCTCATTCAGTGGAGAACAGTTTTATCTACAAGACCCCTGGTTTTGATCATAAAAGCACTTTTTGAAGTTTCCCTTGGGGTCTGCTTTTAGGCTGAGGCTTTACTGCTGGCCCATGCATCTTCTGCATTATGGCTGCGTAGCAGCTATGTCTGCTCCCAGTCTCAAATGTCCTTGATTCTGACCTGAGCCTGTGGCTTTTCTTTCTGGCTTGGCCTCAGACCTACCTTACTGCTGTGGACTTGCTGGCTGATCTCTGGACAGGGTCTGTGCAGATGCCCATCTCTGGATGTAACCATGACACAGGCTTGCCTTGCGCTTGCTGGGGTAGTCACTGCAGTCTGCTTTCATACATCTTCTGGCTTAGCTCTCCTTGCACAGCATCTGGTTCTTCCTATTCCATGGCAGCATATCACAAGCTGAAGGTTTACCTGGCTTGCAGGTGTTTGGTAATAATGACCCTGAGTCTGCAGGATTCTGTAATGCATCAAAGATATGCAGGCTTTTATCCTCTATGTTTTTTCATTTTATGGCAAATTATCACAAATGTCATAGCTAGCAAGTATAGCTGTGAGGATTGTGAGACACTGATAGAGGTTGCTTGGGGAAGTTGTGGATGCCTTATCACTGACTGGCTGGACAGTAGCCCAGCCAGATGCTTCTCTGCAGCATTGTCCTACATCAAGTAGTTGCCTGGACTTGGGGAGACCTTATACCTCTCTGTAATTACATGAAGGGAGACTGTAGACAAGTGGGAGTCAGACTCTTCTCCCAGGCAACTAGTGATAGGATGAGAGGGCAGGGCCTGAATCTGCACCAGGGGAGAGTTAGGTTGGATGTTAGGAAGCCTTTCCTCATGGAAAGGGTAATCAGACATTGGAATGGGCTGCCCAGGGAGGTGGTGGATTCATTTAAGAAAAGCCTGGATATGGCACTTAGTGCCGTGGTCTAGCTGACTGTGGTGATGTTAGGTCATAGGTTGGGTTGGATGATCTCTGCGGTCTTTTCCAGCCTGTGATGCTGTGATTCTGTGATCTGAGCAGAGCAAACCATAGAAAGTAGGGTATCAGAGGCAGACAGGTCCAGCCAGGGTGGATGACCAGGCAGGTCACTGCTGGTGTTACGCTCCTAAATACAAAAGTCTGTCTAGTCAGAGAAGGCCAGGGATGGGCAGTGAGACTGCCTGCACACAGCAGGGACGAAAAAAGCCCTATTGTTTATCCTCAAGGGGCTTTCAGGTTGAACAAAAGCAGTGAAACTTCAGCAGTCAGTAACTTGATGGTGTTTCACTGTTAGGGTGAAAGAGCACTGGCCAGAGAGGTTGAGCTGTGTCCTTCACTGGAGGCTTTCAAATCCCGCTGGAGCATCTTCATGTGTGGTGTTCCCTAGGTAATCCTGCTGTTCCAGTGGGAGTGGAGTAGACGACCCTGGCAACCCCTTCTCTGCTTTGATTCTGTATGACTGATGAGCTGCAGTGACCACAAATGCTATAGAAGTGCTGTTACTGGCTGTGGAAGTCTTCTGCCAGAGCACACATACCTACCTGTGGCATGGTAAAAGACTTATTCTCTTCAGTGAAGACCTGTAGCAGAGTCTGCAAGTCTTTGCCCTTTTGCAGCTCTTAATCCCTTTGCAGCTGCTCTAGAGGGGACTCACTATCTCTGAGCTTGCCTAGAATGCCAAGTGTCTTTGGTAACATGCAACACAGTGCATGGTCCCCCTACAGCCTGCACTGCCCCCTCCACTGGTGATTTCATGTGGGTGCAGGGGCTGCTGCCAGCAGCAGGAATGCAGACAGGGCAGCAGAGGTGTTGCTGTGGATTTGGGCTCTCCTGGTCACCCACCCTCTGCCCTTCTCAGTCTCAGGGCTCTCCACGAGCCCTGACCTTGCTACAGACCCCCTGCATCGCTCTTGGGTTACGTGGATCCCCCTACCCTGTGCTCTGCTACCACCAGTGACTCCACGCCATCACCCTGAGCTGCGTCCAGCTGAGGGAAACAAGAGCGAGGGAAGGACACGGGTGGCAAAAGCAAGTGTGAGGCTGAGACAGAGGCATGGAAGGGCTCCAAAAGAATGCATAGATTGATGTAGAAGAAAGCGTAACAACATTAATAACATTAAAACATCAATATCTTTATTTACAGAAACACATAACACTCTCTACAGACAAACAAACATATTTACAGGAAAACAAAAACTTACCTACAGAAAAAACCTTAACAAAACTAACTCTATGAAGTGAACGCCTTATTGCTCCAAAATCCATCTTCACCAACCCTCTGGCCACCATCGCTCCTGGAAAAAAAAACAAGTGACACAGCCGTTCCAGTCAGGCTACTGATGGTCATGGTATTTCCCCACCCCTGGGGCACCCTGGGACAGCAGNCCATTGCTCCTGGAAAAAAAAAACAAGTGACACAGCTGTTCCAGTCAGGCTACTGATGGTCATGGTATTTCCCACCCCTGGGGCACCCTGCTGACAGCAGTGCTCTGCTGCCAGAGCTAAGCCCCAGCTGTGCTCAGAGCACTCTGGGGTGGCCAGGCCACAAGAAGTCAATCCTTTCCCAAAGCACAAGGGTGCACAGGGTAGCTCAGTGGTGGCTGTTGCGGCACCAGGACAAGGGCACTGGGCACTGTAACCCTGCAGTGGGGAACACCCACCCCAACCCCATCCAGAGGCAGGTGATCCAGCCTAGACTGTGGGCAGAGGATGGGGGGGGGTCACATACCTGACCTGTTGTTACGAGCTGATGTCCATCTCCTCCTCTTCCTCCTTATCCACAACCATCGCCTCATCCGCCTGCTCATCCTCCTCAGTCTGCTCCATTTTTCCCTCCTCCACGTACATCTCCACCTCCATTTTTTCCTCCTTCCTGCTCTCAGCAGCCTCCAGTCTGAGAGGGTGGATCCTATGCCAAGGTCAAGCAGAAAAGTGCATTATGCTGCCCTGCCTGTCCGAGCAGAGCAGTGGGATGGGGGTGTCAGAACCCCTGCCCCAGATCTCTCCACCCAGGAAGAGACAAGGTTCAATGAGACCCCTAAGCACCTTCTTTTCTGTCAGAACCTACCTGCAGCACTGTGCCAGCATCATCTGCATGCGGCACCTGTGAATGGCCTCCTTCATCATTCGGGCCGCATGCAGGGTCTTCTGGATCTGCCAGAGCAGACAGCACAGGGCTGAGCAGTCCAGCTCCCTTCTCTGCAGTGCCACAGGCACAAACCCTCACCCTCAGGATTTGCCTCAGCACCCACAAGCTACTTACCCTCAACAGGCGTCTGTGAGGTACCCTGAGGATCTGCCAGCTGGGCTGAGCTCTCATGGCTCCTGTCTGGAAAGGGGCAGAGGAAGCAGTGGCTCAGACCGGGGGCAGCACCCAGCTGTTCCAGTTGAGCACCCTTGCAGCAGAAGCTAGGGGCATTGGGATTGTATCCCCCCCCCAGGCAGGGATGTGGGAAGCCCAACATGGTTTCTCCCAGGCCCCGTTCTCTCAATCAGTGGAACAGCACAAGCCCAGCTCCAGGCCCCTTGGCCTTCCCTAAGCAGGGTCTTCACCCCACACCATCCCTACGGTGCCTGCTCCCACCTGCTGAGGTCGTTAGGGGGGTTGCCCACCCACCGCTGTGCAGTGGTTCTCTACCCCCCACACCATCCCTACGGTGCCTGTTCCCACCTGCCGAGGTCGTTAGGGAGGTTGCCCACCCACCGCTGTGCAGTGGTTCTCTACCTTGTTCAGCATAGCCTTCCTCCTTCTCTGCACGCTTGTTGAATCAACAGGGTGGGGAAAGAGAAGAGAGTGGGGGAAATTGGTGTGGGCAGGGGTGAGAAGGGCTGTCAGATAGGACTGAGGAGCAGGGGGCATGGGAGAGCAACTGGCAGCAGAGCAGAGTGGCAGCACTGTGTCCATTGCCAGGAGTAACAGAATCATGGAATCTGGAATCATGGAATCATAGAATCATGGACTCATTAGGGATAGGAAGGGACCTTGAAAGATCATCCAGTCCAATCCCCCTGCCACAGCAGGATCACCCAGAGCAGGTCCAGGTGGGTTTCAAATGTCTCCAGAAAAGGAGACTCTACAAACCACAGGGGCAGCCCCCTGCAGTGCCCTCCCTGGGAAGAAGTTACACCATCGGTCAGGGTTGGAAGGGACCACAGGATCATCCAGTTCCAACCCCCCTGTTATGGGCAGGGACACCCCACCCTAGAGCAGGCTGGACAGAGCCTCATCCAACCTGGCCTTAAACACCTCCAGGGACGGGGCCCCAACCACCTCCCTGGGCAACCCATTCCAGGCTCTCAGCACTCTCATGGTGAAGAACTTCCTCCTCACATCAAGCCTAAATCAACCCATCTCCAGCTTTGCTCCATTCCCCCTAGTCCTGTTGCTACCTGAGATCTTAAAAACCCCGTCCCCAGCTTTTTTATAGCCCCCTTCAGATACTGGAGGCCACAATAAGTCATCTTGGAACCTCCTCTTCTGCAGACTGAACAGCCCCAACTGTCTCAGTCTGGCCTCATAGGAGAGGTGCTCCAGCCCTCTGATCATCCTTGTGGCCCTCTTCTGGACTCACTCCAGCACGTCCACATCCTTCTTGTAATAAGGGCTCCAGGACTGGAC
>VZRI01007504.1:66590-77122 GCA_013397515.1 Upupa epops | reverse complement strand
CTAATGTCAAGTCTAAACCTCCCCCAACTCTATGATCAGTCTGTGTTTAAGCTCTCTGTCCCCTTTATCTTCATTCTAGGTTTAAAACCAAAATCTAAAACTGTAATTAAATAAGATTGGTCTAGGTGATCCTGCTGTAGCAGGGTGATTAGACTCGATGATCTTTCGAGTTCCCTTCCAATCCCTAATGCTTCTGTGATTCTATGATTCTATGATCAGCCTGTGTTTAAGCTCTCTGTCCCCTTTATCTTCATTCTAGGTTTAAAATCAAAATCTAAAACTGCAGTTCAATAAGATTAAATAAGGAAAAACCCATGTTGCTTCATTAATTTTGAATTTATTTGTTAACTTTAACCCTTTAACATTCAAGTCCTTAATTAATCAGAGCAAGTGCAAAGTAATTGCATCACGTACTAAGCAGAGTGAATGAAAACTTTATTGTCTGTACTGTCTCTTTTCCAGATCGGTTCCAAAGTGATGAAAAGCATCACAGCGTGAGTAGGCAAAGTTAAGGGCGTTCATGTGATGTTACTTATGAAAATGTCAAGCATAACCTGAAAACTTCCTGTCAGCAGTCACAAAATGTCATAAAAAGAGTTTTTACAAGGCAATGCAGAACCTTTCCTTCAGAGTTGAGATTTGACTTCAGGCCTCTGAGCAAGGAAACTCTTCTAATGCAAATTCTGAGACCAGATACCCTTTAGAGTGTTGGATGGAACCCTTAATCCTCTTTAGCATTTCTTCCAAAGCAATATGAAAGGAAGGATATTTACCTGACAGTGCTGTTACCCAACTCACTTATCTAGTGGGACAAAATAGCTGTAGAGCTAAGCAAGCAGAATTCCATTAAAAGGAGAACTCCCTCTTCCTTACCTGAGCAGAGAATTTAACAGTGTGTGGATAAACGCCCCAGATAAATAAGCAAGGAAGTAAATAAATAAACATTAATGTTTATTATTTCATCCTTGTGTGTTGCATTCAGAAAACTGTGTTCAAAACACTGACTGCAGTCACACCAGGGTCCTCTCAAGGTCATCTCGTGCTAGGACAAGGGGCACTGGGTGCCAGCTGCAACAGAGGAGGTTCCATATCAATATCAGTAGGAACTTCTTCCCAGTGAGGGTACCAGAGCACTGGAACAGGCTGGCCAGGGGAGTTGTGGAGTCTCCTTCTCTGGAGATGTTCCAGACCCTCTTGGATGTGTTCCTGTGCATTTGGTCTGGGTGATCCTGCTGTGGAGGGGGATTGGACTGGATGATCTTTCGAGGTCCCTTCCAATCCCTAATGATCCTATGATTCTGTGTCCTTTGTTATTGATAAGACAGAAGGAGAATATTTCCAGGTTTCAGAAAACTAAGAGCAAATGAAGCCAGGAGGGTTGATAGTTACTGCGACCATCCAAGTGTTTCATTATTGGTGTATAATTTACGAGTGCAGCTGAACATACGAACAGCATGATCTTCCTACCATTAATTTGAGCTGGGCTGCTTTTTTTGGCCCATCACATCACTTTATCTTTTGGCTGTGATAAAAGTTTTAGCAGTGTCAGGGAAACCTTAAAGAGTACATTGTGAGAAGCAGTGAGTTAAACAAATATAAAAGCCAAACCTGCTCTAAACTTGAGTTACTTCCCAACCGATGTGTACTCAGAGAGCAGGTTCGTTGCTGCAATGTGCTATTTGAGTAGTGTTTGCTCTGTACATGATGTGTATTTATTCACTCGAGCTTATGAAGTGATTTATGAAATGGAAGAATATCCCTTACCCTGTGCACAAGGAGTTGTTCAGCATCTGCTGGTCACAGAACAATTCACTTTCTTATAAACAAAATGGAACTGCCTCTCAAACATGAAACTTCAGCTGACAGTGCTGAACTTCACGGGAAGAGTGGGATACTGCCACTCACGTTAGGAATTCTCCATCCTCTTGAGGCATTTCTTTTTTGATTGCTTCTTGCTGTTCAGGTCTGAGGAAGGAAAAAAAAGATAAATTTATATGTGCTGGAGTTTTACGACTGCAGTAGATACTTGGCCAACTTTATGTCCATGCAGGTAAGTCTGCTGCTTTCCCTGTGATGGCCCTGTTAGGCTCAATTGTTCTAGCAGTTCCTGACTAAATCCTTACATACTAGACCCCAATTTTTACGATCATTGAATCAGGTAAGAGAAAATGAACAGTGTGGATTTACTGTTTAAACCTTCCAGCTGTACTCTTATCCTTGGGTTTGGGGTTTTTTTTTAGCAAATAAATACTGGTTTATAAAAACCCAAACCCTCAGCCCACGTTAGATTTTTGCCTTTCATATTACTGCATAAACAGCACTGCTGTAGGCCTTATCTCCCTTCTGACTACACATTCCAAAGAGAAAGAAAACAAAGCCTATACAAATGATAAAAGAGCCCACTTTGAAATTATCACAAAATTGTCACTTATCACACAACTCTGTAATTCTTTTCACTGTAGACCTTTCTCTGCTGAAACTGCTAGGTATTCCTTCTGATTGGGTTAAAAAAAGGAAAACAAAACAAAAGTGATTACCCACATAGCATGAAATCCACTCTTTAGCAGCACTGAAGAGGTGTTAAAGGGCACCTGGAAAAAATCCCCAAACTTTTAGATAGTATTATATAATTAGTTGTCATAGGTTTATTCCAAGGGAAAATGAACTAATTAGTTTAGTTAATGTGCTGATAGGCTGATGCACAGAAACATAGAATCATTAGGGATTGGAAGGGACCTCGAAACATCACCCCTTCCAGTCCCCCTGCNAAGCCTGGCTCCATCCTCCTGACACCCACCCCTCACATATTTCTAGACATGAATGTGGTCCCCCCTGAGTCTCCTTTTCTCCAAGCTCAAGAAACCCAGCTCCCTCAGCCTTTCCTCATAAGGGATCTGTTCTCCTTCATTCATCATCTTCATTGCAAAACAAGAAGGATTTGAAAACCACTTATAAATGGCAGGCAAACTAAAAATTAGTTCAATTTTGGGAAAAACTAACATGGCATATTTGATTCACCCTATGTAACCCGGAGACATGCAGAGATTAATCACATGCTTTTACACAACTGGGACAAACTACTATCTCAAAGCCCTCAGAGGGAAGAGATATCCAGCAGTTCCTGCTCCTCGTGGAAGTGTGGAGCCCATCCAGTCCATGCACACCTCTTTCAGAGCCAGCAGGGATTTTAAAGGCTGGTTCTCTGCCCCGTGACCTTCCAAACCAGTCTTCCATTTCCACTGTGCTGATTCCTATGGCCATGAATGACGACAGGACTCTGTTGTTCCAGTTTTATGGAGCCAAAAAACTTTCACAAGTTGCCACTGTAACTTCCTGATGCCTCAGGCCACGAAACCTCCCATTTCAACCTACAATGACAGTAATTTATTTATCTTATTTAAGATACACAAGAAGATGCTTCCAAAATGTCTTGTGAGGCTGCAAGCTCTTTTGGAGAAATAAATCAAGCACTAAACCCACTTTCCTTTATAAATATATATTTTTTCTATTCTAATATTTTACTTTTGAATAGAAAAGTTAATCTTGTAAATGCCTGTTACTATCAATTGACGACTTTAATCTCAAGCCAGACTCAGTCTGGTGTCGCAGAGGTGGACTGGAGTCTATGTATTAGCCAAAGTTTGGGGAAGTGTCTTCATCCAGATGATATTTAGATACATGAGGATGGAAATTGGGTTAGTTTGCACCACTAAGTAAAGCAGGAGAACTATGTTGGCTTCAGGCAAGTGCCTCAAACAGGAGGTTTGCCCTGAGGACATGCACTAATTTAAGCTTGCCTTCTGTGGTCAGTGGTTCACTCCCTTTCAAAAGAGTGCAGCCCAGGCTATGCAGAGCTTCCCAAGAAATTAACTTCTTCAGATTAAGGTCATTCTTCACCCCTGCAGCTGCAAACCAAAAAATACTAATAACACAAGAGGGAATTAATAGTTACAGAACTGATACATTGAGAACCAAAGAATCTCTTTTAAGTAGAGTACACAGGACAAATTACTTCTTAAAAGCCACTGTCTGCAGGGATAATTCTTGTAGTAACTTTACCACATTTTTGTGGGAAGTTTGTTGTAAATGTGAGAAGGACCTAAAACTGCTTCTTCAAGCATTTATCATGATCAAATAATTCCTGAAGACATCTAGGAATACGAACAGCTACTCACAGTCTAGGCCATGCTCATGCACAACATGCTCATACCCCTAGATATGATGGATGGTAGATTCAGGTCCTGACTTTCTGAGGACTAATAAAATTGAAGATTGTTGTACAAACCAATGTGTCAATGGATTCTATTCAAATTAAAACTGATTTACAATCTGCATTTTATTTAAGGCATATAGTCTATCCCACTTTTCTTCTTGTGTAGGCTTCAATACATGTCATTAAAACCATCTGAACATTGGCCTAGGTTGTCCTGCAATGGCAGGGGGATTGGACTGGATGATCTTTCGAGGTCCCTTCTGATCCTTAATGATTCTATGATTACATCTGAACTACCCTCATGTGGCTGCCTAGTGGTATTTGTGATACCCTCAGAGGTTGTGGTGCATCATAAGGGGATTCTGCACCAGCTCCTATGGTCACTGCATCTGCTCTTTCCACTACATCAGGCAGGCATTAGTCCAAATCAGGTTACTTATAAAAATACTAAAGAGCTTCTCTCTTTCCTAACTGAAGTGATGAAGAAACTAGATGAGGGTCTAAAGTTCTTTTTAAAACAAATAACATATTCCTAAATAAAGAATATGCATGAAATATCTCCATGATATGATTATTTGGTAGATTAGAAAGATAATTTTACTTATTATTCTCTTTTAATAAGTGCTTATTTTTCTATACCGCTAATATATTATTAATTAAATTAAAACACTTTTGCAAGTACAAATGTATTCCTTACAGATCAGTGCATCTCCTCCCTTTAGCATCTGTCTCAGAACACTTCCTCAACATCTTAATTCACTTATTTATCATAACAGACATGAAGGTGTGGTCTAGAGTTTATGAATTTCTCACTTTCAAACTGAAGTAAGGTTCTGTGTACTGCTGAGTAACTGTAAAATAAGAAGTATTATGCAAGGCAAAACACATCTAACTACCAGCTGCCTTGGAGATGTGATTACCACCTTGCTTCTCTCTGTCAAATCATCCACGTTATAAAACATCCATTACATTTAGTACAGACAGGCTGGAAAGTAATGTGGGGAGGAATTTAATGAGGGACAACAAGGGCAGTTGTTGGCAGGGTCTGGCATCTGGCAACAAGAACCCCAGGGACCAGGACAGGGTGGGGACTGACCTGCTGGAGAGCAGTGGAGGAGAAAGGGACCTAGGAGTCCCAGTGGACTCTGAGCCAGCAATGTGCGCTTGTGGACAAGAAGGCCAATAGCATCCTGGGAGGGGGGATCAGAAGGGAGGAGCTTAGTAGACCAAGAAATGTTCTCCTTCCCCTCTACTCTCCTCTAGAAAGGCCACATCTGTGTCCAGTTCTGGGCTCCTCAGCTCTAGAAGGACACAGAGTTGCTTGAGAGCATCCAGCACAGAGTCACAAGGATGATGGAGTGAAGCATCTTCCTGGTGATGAAAGGTTGAGGGAGCTGGGTCTTTTTAGCTTGGAAAGAAGGAAACCGAGGGCTGACCTCATTAATGTTGATCAATATGGAAAGGGTGGGTGTCAGGAGGAAGGAACCAGGCTCTGCTCAGTGGCACCCAATGACAGGACAAGTGGCAATGGGTGTCAGCTAGAACAGGGGAGATCTCACATAAATATGAGAAGAAACTTCTCCCTGGGGAGGGTGACAGAGCACAGGAAGGGGCTGCCCAGGGAGATTTTGGACCCTCCTTCTCTGAAGACATTTAAAATCTGCCTGGCCTGTTCCTGTGCTACTGGATCTAGGGGATCCTGCTGTGGCAGGGGGATTGGACTGGATGATCTTTCGAGGTCCCTAACAGTCTGAGTCTGTGACTCTAATTTTAAAGGTACTATTAGGATGACAGACAGTTCAATAGATGAAATTCTTTATTTCTCAATCTTTTCTTACCTAGCAGCACATGTTTCCAGGATCTTTAATGATTAAGATTTCAGTTATTCTTTGCTTTCAAACCGGGATGTGAGCTTTGACCCTTGTTAGCAAAATAACAATCTAGAAGTGAAGCAAAGGGTACAGCAAAGATTTAGTCCTCATTGATCCACACTGTCAGCAACACCAAACAGGCAATCCGGTACCTTTTATACTTGAGTTCCACTACATTTAAACTGGGATTCTTCTTATTTATTTATGAGGATACACTGTAAGGTGTAACCATCCGCTATTTGAAATTCAGCTCTGCCTGATAATTTTCTGGTATCTATGTCTCTGGATGGCATACTCAATTGTAGGAGATCTGAAGTATGGAGATTTAACAACTCTCTAATTAAAGCCGCAGCATTTGTGCAACAGATGAAGACTATTTCAGAATAAATTAATATCAATAAAAAGGAAGAAACTAGCCTGGGTGTTTTGTGGTACTCTGCCAATGCAGTCATGAGGGGTAGAATAATTTGCTGAGCTGCAGCAGCAGTACAAAAAGTATATCTTGAGTACCAGTGTAAATTAGAAAAGGAAGTTAATGAGATGAAAAAAGGAACATAAAAAGCAGGTACCCTAGGACCATACAACTTTTGATTAAACGGAGGGAAACTAACCGCTTTGTGGTGAATAACAGAGACAGCGTGTTAAAGCTTAATGAACAAATGTACTACCAAAAGGGGAATAAATCCGACAAATTATTTGCATATGATTGCAAGGAGAAGAGAAAGGCTTCTCTTTTTTTCAGTTTGAGAAACAAGAGGCATTGCAAGCGATCATAATCCATGGACTGTAATGAGATTTCTCCTATGTTCTATACAGCAGAGTTTTAGCACAGCTAAATATGGGTCACAAGGAGATAGTCTTCTTATCCGAAATTCCCTTGCCGTGGCTTAAGCAAAGCACTAAGATGAAGTTTGCTCTTCTGGGATCAGACGTCACCAACAAGCTATTGAGGATCCTGCTCTCAGGAAATACAACAGACCAGATGGAATCGCTGTTATTAAAAGGGTTGTCTTTCTTTTTTGCACGACTCAGAGTTTTTCTTTGTTTGACTTCATTCTCTCTTACATAAACTGAAGAATTAAGCCCTGAAGTGGAAAATAAGCTGTGTGATTGATCACGTAGCGTTTAGCATTGGCCTTGGTACAAAACAATGTTCAAGTATTACAATGACAGTAATTTTCCTTGTTATGTGTCTATCCTCAGAGAAATACAAGTATCTTCCTGAACACAGACATGGAGGTTTGACGCCGTTATGTTTAATGTTATGGCCATGTAATCAAAAAGGAATCTGAACATCAGCAGACTGTAATCTGATTTTTTTTTGCAGCATCCTTTATTTAATACCATAGCTGAATTATATGGTATTGTATTATAGAATCACAGAATCATTAGGGATAGGAAGGGACCATGAAATATCATCCAGTCCAATCCCTCTGCCACAGCATGATCACCTAGATCAAGTCACACAGGAAAAGATCCAGGCAAGTCTTGAACATCACCAGAGAAAGAGACTCCACAACCCCCCTGGGAAACCTGTTCTAGTGCTCTGTTACCCACACTGGGAAGAAGTTCCTGCTGATACTGATATGGAACCTCCTCTGTTCCAGCTGGCACCCATTGCTCCTTGTCCTATCACCAGATGACCTTGAGAAGAGCCTTGCTCCATCCTCCTGACACCCAATCCTCACAGAGACATTAATGAGGTCACCCCTTCTCTACGCTCAAGAGACCCAGCTCCCTCAGCCTTTGCTCAGAAGGGAGCTGTTCTACTTCCTTTTTCATTGCTGTTGCTCTATGCTGGACACCCTCCAGCAGCTCNCTGCTCTCCAACAGGTCAGAGCCCACCCTCTCCTTGTCCCTGGGGTTGTTGTTGCCCAGAGGCCAGCCTCTACACTGACCCTTGTTGTGCCTCATTAAGTTTCTCTCTGCCCAGCTCTCTAGCCTGTCTGGGTATAATATTATGTCAGTAGGTGACTGACTGTGGAAACAGTAATGACCACGAAGGAACACACAGGGGAAAGAGAAAAAAAATCAGTATATATAATGCATAATGCTGTTATAAGTACAAGAGAAATACAAATGACAGGGTTCAAACAAAGAATCTTCTCTGGAGACATTTCAGCCCCCCCGTCTGTGTTCCTGTGTGATCTGGTCTGGGTGATCCTGCTGCGGCAGGGGGATTGGACTGGATGATCTTTCGAGGTCCCTTCCAATCCCTAATGATTCTATGATTCTATGAAAGTCCATTCTAGGGAAAAAGGGCTGTAGTGTGATTTTTCACAGAGTAAAGTTCTTCACAGCAGTCAGAGACTTAGAGGGGCTTTCAACAATGTAAGATCTGCTGTTCCTAAGGGACTGGATCCAAAGTTGAGTGTAAAGTTACTTGCTATTGGAAATTTAAACAATTACTTTGCTAATTGCTTGAAAACCTGCACTAGGTTTGTGGTTCTTGTAACAAGGTTTTTTGTGAAGACAGAACTGTTGCTGAAGCAGTTTATGTGAAGCTCTGTTTCCCTTTCATCAGGGTACAGTGCACCTCAGATCCCAGACAAGGCAAAGCAAGTTGAGGCTGCGTGAGGGTTACCAGCTTCCATAGGTACTGTGTATTATCCAGACGGTGCATAGGAGCTGCACACACAAAGTGAGCAGTACATAGGAGACGGCTGAATGAAACCTAGCAGCTGGATTCATTTTAGTTGTCAGTGTTCCAGCTCCTGCAGATTCAATTAGAGGTTTGGGTTCAATTAACCAAAAATTTGGTGTAAATCTCCCTTGTTCTCAGCGTAGAACCTTAGTGACTTCCCGAGCCATTTTTCACAGACATGTAGAAGTCACCTCTGTCAGCAAAACTAAATGATTTGACAGTGCAAACAAGACCTTGGTTAATTCATGGGGGAAATCAGAAATGTAGTTGAGCGAGTTCAGGGACCACATACAATGTCTATAGGACTATCCGAGCTCAGTGTTGCCACACATGATATCTAGCATCTAAGGTCAGATGCAAATAGCACAGCAACATCGCTTACTTAATTGTTTCTGGGTCACACTGAGCCAAGAACCTGTCTGGAGAGTGTGAGGCAAACAAAGGGCTTGTTCAATCATGCAGCTCAGTGATACTAACATGGGCAAAACCAGTTCTAAGATATGGATAGCAGTAACCTTATTAGCCACTGAAATTGTTCTGAATAGAGCAAACTGTATCGATTACTAATGTGCCAAGAGTCAATGCCCTTTGTGTCATAGACTAGATCTCAGGGAAAGAAGGATTAAATTATAATTATTGGTCTGAAGCATCCAGAAAATGGTATCTTGTCTTTCCCAACTCATAACATCATAGCAAGTGACTGAAACATACAAACATAGAATCATCAGGGATTGGAAGGGACCTCAAAAGATCACCCAGTCCACCTAGACCAAGTCAGAGAGCAGAGCATTATGCATTGGCAGAGACCTGGAAAGATCATCCAGTCCAATCCCCCTGCCACAGCAGGATCACCCAGACCAAGTCTAGGCGGGTTTCAATGTCTCCAGAAAAGGAGACCCAACAAACCCCCNNNNCACAGAATTGGTCAGGGTTGGAAGGGACCACAGGATCATCCAGTTCCAACCCCCCTGCCATGGGCAGGGACACCCCACCCTAGAGCAGGCTGGTCAGAGCCTCATCCAGCCCAGCCTTAAACACCTCCAGGTATGAGGCCCCAACCACTTCCCTGGGCAACCCATTCCAGGCTCTCCCCACTCTCATGTGAAGAACTTCCTCCTCACAGCAAGTCTAAATCTCCCCATCTCCAGCTAATCACCGTGACCAATTCTTACCCATCCCTTGTCTCCAATCAACTTCTCTCCAAAACTCCACCACTAGAAACCTTCAGTGCAGGTATGAGCTGGAGTACATAGTACTTTCAACAAGGTGAATATCATCATGGGCATCTAATCTGGAACCACATGTAAGGGAAAACAGGACCTTCAAAAGAGTCAAGCCTTTCATTAGTGTCAGAATTCATATTCCCCAAAGGATATGAAGTAACCATGGTAAAATTAATAATCATTTAAAATCTGAGTATGAAACTTGCATTTTAGAAGTTCTTATGTTCTGTTGCTAAAGAAGAGACTTTTTCTGCAGTCTACTCTGTATGAAGTCTGCACTGCGACTTCCCTCTTTGCAGCTGGATACTGGAATGTGAGTGCTGACTTCCTACTTAACTGGAGCACAACTTCTGAAAAGCTTCAGGCATAAAAATTGAAGACTGAGGGTATTTTAAGGAATAGCTCTAGCCTGTAAGGATCCTTTAGCTTTGGGGAAAGGGAAAATACAGATATGAACAGTGACCTGGTTTTCATAGAATCATGGAATCATTAGTGATCAGAAGGCCCTTTAAAGATCATCCAGTCCAATCCCCCTGTCACAGCAGGATCATCCAGACCAAGTCACATAGGAACACATCCAG
>VZRI01007504.1:52622-66033 GCA_013397515.1 Upupa epops | reverse complement strand
CTGTATGAGAGCACACCTTGCCAGCTCCTCTTGTGCAGCCTTTCATCCCCCAAGTCCTCCACAGGACTGCTGTCAATTGCTCCAATCCCAGCCTGCATTGATCCTTCAGTTTGCCCTGACCCACGTGCAGTACTTTGCACTGGCCAATGTGGGACCTTCCAAGTTTCATATGGGTTTCTTTTCCAGCCGGTCCATCTGAATGACATCCCATCCCTCAGTCACATCCACTCAACACTCAGCTCAGTGTCATCTGCAAACTTGCCAAGGTTGTACTTGATGCAACTTTCTGTGTCATTGATGAAGACAGCACTGATCCCAGTACAGACCCTGGAGAGTCATCACTTGTCACTGATCTGCATCTGGACATTAAACAGTTATTGAACGCTACCATCTGGATGTGACCATCCAACCAATTAGTTACCCACTGAACAATATCCACAAAAATATTTGTACACAGACAAGTGCTGCTCACCTAACTGCTGAGGTCATATTTCCCCACATTACAAAGCAATTTTCATAGGTACTTAGAAGAATTGTACTTTACACAATTCTGAGTCATAAGAGAATAAAGCATAATGAATTTTTTCTTAAGCCAAGGGGAATTTTACTGTTCATTTCAGTGAAAACACGGTTTTCATCCAAACTGCAGGCGTTCACCTAACCAGAACAAGGTTGTCTGTCGGTACAATCCATCCAGCGCTGTCACTGTGTATAACCAGTTAATATTTCTGACTGAATGAGGGGTTTATTCAGTGTGGAATTTCCTGACCTGCCACATTCATTGTTGTGCTGAGAATCATGCTGCTCCCCATCAGTCACCTTACATACTTCACCTGACAAAGCCTGGCAGGATGCTTCACAACAATGAGAAGACAGGCTGGGACATTCACAGTCACCTGTTCCGTGAAGAGGAGAAAATATTTTTAACAGGACCTTGGGTTTTTTTTAAGGGGTCGGTCTGTTTGTATTTAGATTTTGCTGTAGAAGAAAGAGTAGCAGCTGTCTGAATGGGAAAAAAAAACCCCAGGTACTGTGTACTTCATGACCCCAGCAGGGGCTCTGTGAGGTGTTGTATCTCCTTGGAGGGCAATACATAAATAAGTCTTGCGGTGTTCTCTGAGCCGCAGGAACACTTCTGCCTTGAAGGCTTTAGCACATCCTCCTCAAGCAGAGAGCTATGCTAAGCAAAGACAAAGAGGGCTGAAGGACTGTGTTACTGACAGGTATCATTCTGTTAATGGCAGCCCGTCGGGTTGAGTCCTAAGGAAGAAGCCCCCCAAAAACCGAGGGGAAATAAGAGATGACAAATAGACACGGGAATCAATGATCATAAAACAGACAATTGCAACGCAGACTCGTACTTGGATTAAGGTGAGGTGAATGCTTAATTCAAAGATGTTCTGGAACATTTTTAAGCTGGTACACCTACCGTGCTCGACAGAGTCAGCACTTCATTAAATTAGGAGTCACTGGCTTCCTAATTTTGCTCTGAGCATTGGAAGGTCTGGTTCATCACTCCATTATCATGACTTTAAATGTGAAAGTGGAAGTATCTGGTTGTAAATGTAGAAGTGGAAGTATCTGGTTGAAATCAGGGTAAGATGTACTTTCAATATAATGAAAATAGGACCAACACTAATCCTTTTATTCTACACACACAGACACTCTCAGTTCCTGGCAGCTACAGCTTGGTCTAGACTTTTTAGAGTCAACTTCTAATGCTAATGAAGACTCAAAGATCGGTTCTACTTATTAAGACTCAGAAGAATAAAAAAGAGAGAAGAAGAAAGAAAAAAATATGTTGAGAAGTGGTGATGAGCCACGGAAACCACTGTCCTGTAAAGGAGTTAACATGAAACCTTGAGACAGCTGTGATTCTTTGTCTCTGCCATAACTTTTCACTCTTGTCTGTCCACTCTCACGTGGTAGAAATTTTTTTCCACAGCCAATGTGTGGTGACACATTTTCCTTGCTGCTTAGCAAGTGCTTTGAATCTAGATTGTAAACTGTGTGATCTTGTAGTTCTTTTACATTGAAATGTCCCCTTGAGAGAGGTTCTTCCCCCCCTCTACTGTGCACTAGTGAGATCACATCTGGAGTGTTGTGTCCAGTTCTGGGCCTCTCAGTTCAAGAAGGACACAGAGCTGCTGGAGGGTGTCCAGCGTAGAGCAACAAAGATGATGAAGGAGGTAGAGCAGCTCCCTGATGAGGGAAGGCTGAGGGAGCTGGGTCTCTTGAGCTTGGAGAAGAGGAGGATGAGGGGTGACCACATTCATATCTATAAACCTGTGAGGGGTTGGTGTCAGGAGGATGGAGCCAGGCTCTTCTCAGTGTCCTCTGGTGATAGGAAAAATGCTTTAAACAAGTAAGCAAGGAAGTAAACAAATAAATATTAACATTTATTATTTCATCCTTGTGAGTTGCATTCACACAACTGCTGTTCTAAACACAGACTGTAGTCACACCAGGCTCCTCTCAAGTTCATCTGGTGCTAGGACAAGGGGCAATGGGTGCCAGATGGAACAGAGCAGGTTCCATATAAATATTAGAAGGAACTTCTTCACAGAGAGGGTAACTGAGGGTGGAACAGGCTGCCTAGAGGGGTTATAGAGTCTCCTCTGGATACATTCAAAACCCACCTGGATGTGTCCCTATGGTCCAGGTGATCCTGCTGTGGCAGGGGGATTGGACAGGCTGGTCTTTCGAGGTCCCTTCCAATCCCTAATGATTCTGTGATTCTATGATTAGAGATTGTCAACATCAATACAGTTTAAAATGTAATTAGGAGTTGAAATTATGAAGACGCATAGCTCTATCATCTATTTCCTCCAAGCTATCAATTTAATCTACTTTTAATCCTTCTCACAGTGTTAAAGATGGAAGTAATGTCCCTATCGCCCTGAGTTACACTAACATGTTATTCCCAAAAGAAATCCACCTTCAGTAAAAAATATCTGTGGAAATAAGGTTGAAGATCTTCTCTGGAAAAAAAATAAAAGCAAATAAACATAAATATTGGTTGCTTATGTGTTTGAATTTCTTGTAGTACAAAACTTGTGGTATTTGCAGAAATCAATTGTTTGGGAAGATATTAACTAAAAAATTATAGTTAATAATTTTTTAGTACATTTTAGTACATTTCAAAAGTACAGTAAATTCAGGGAAACTTCATCATCCTCAACAGAATTCATCTGTATTTTTATTTCTGTGACTGGTTAGAATATATCCTAATCTTATTTACTAACTAACTGAATACACAGCTTACTGTCTTGTACTAGTCCACCACACAGCTTGTTTACAAAATTGTAATATTAGAATCTCAGATCTTGTCTGTAGAGGAATAGATAACAAATTTTAAAGGGTTGGTAGCCTCCTAAATTATTAGAGTGACCCCACTAGTATTTTCCTGACCTCTCAGCTTCCATCGAAAGTAATCAGCATTAAAAATTAGCCTGGAAGTGAGAGTACTCCAGTGTGCCATGAGATTATAGAGTGACATTTACTTCTCCCCCCCAACCCAATAAATTTTTAAATATGCCATGAAAAGTAGAGCAGTTGTAAAAGGAAGCATTCAAAAAGACCTCTACCCTGCTTGGTCTGCTGCCTACAACATGAAGGAAAAGAACAATTTGCTAACCTTATAGAAGAAAGCAATAAACTCATAGAGCAGGAAGGAAATGGTCTCTTCAGGCCTGAAAACAGAGCTTTCTAGTAAGGGAAAAGGAGTTCCACTGCTGAACCCCTTATGAATTGTATCTTAAGGAGTTACAGGATAAAAACAAGAAGCTGTTGTATAGGGGACAAGATCCATTCTTAAATAAAAATTGTACATTTTTTTATCAAAATGGAAGATGTTTGATCTTTGCATGTTTGCTTCACAGAGTCAGCTACCTGTCCAACAGAGCTGTAGGCACCCAGCTTCAGGAGAGGAAGATTTTAACAGGTATTTCCTACAGGCAATCCGATTCCCATAGGCTGCCTGGTAAGCTGCTCATTAACCAGTCTTCTACATTTGCAGTCTACATTTGCATCATCTAGTCCAATTCCACCACCACAGCAGGATCATCCAGACCAAGTCCCACGGGAACACATCTAGGCAGGGCTGGAACATCTCCAGATCAGGAGACTCCACAGCCCCCCTGGGCAGCCTGTTGCAGTGCTCCAGTACCCTCCCTGGGAAGAAGGTCCTGCTGATACTGAGAAGGAACCTCCTCTGTTCCAGCTGGCACCCAGTGCCCCTTGTCCTATCACCAAATGACATTGAGAAGAGCCTGGCTCCATCCTCCTGACACCCACCCCTCACAGATTTAGAGACAGGAATTAGGTCACCCCTCAACGTTCTCTTCTCCAAGCTCAAGAGACCCAGCTCCCCCAGCCTTTCCTCCTCAGGGTTCTGTTCTATTTCCTTCATCATCTTCATTGCATCACCATCTATCCTGGTCCCTGGTGTTCTTCACACGCTCATCTCAATATTGTAAATATCTCTAAACCAAAATGCCCACAATATTTTCATGAGCTATTCTGTTTCACCAAAAATAATCGTCATAGAAAAGGATATAAAACCATCACTTCACACCTAAAACTAATACTACGTCACCATTAGTTATCTGCCTCGATAGTAACTTGCCAAGATTTTATGAGAGATAAACACTGTTCATAATGCAAGTAGAAAAAACATCCAGGGTTAGAATCATTGAACACAGAATCATCATGGCTAGAGAGGACCTGTACTGGGCACTGGGGAGGCCTCCCCTGAGTGCTGGCTTCAGTTCTAGGCACATTGCTTCAAGGAAGACATTTAGGTGCTGGATCAGGTCCAGAGGAAACAATCAGGCTGGGAAAAGGACTAGGGGGGACGTTTGATGAGGGGACTCTGATTGTTTAGCCTGGAGAAGAGGAGACTCCAGAGGGACCTTATCACTCACTATAACAACCTGAATGGAAGTGTAGAGAGATGGGGATCGAGCTCTTCTCCCAGGCAACTACTGATAGGATGAAGCTGCACCAGGGCAGGGTTAGGTTGGAAAGGGTGGTTAGACATTGGAATGGACTGCCCAGGGAACTGATGGAGTCCCCATCCCCGGAGGTATTTAAACAAAGACTGGACGCAGCACTTAGTGCCCTGGTCTAGCTGATGTGGTGATGTTAGGTCATGGGCAGGGCTTGATGATCTCAGATGTCTTTTCCAGCCTCAGTAATTCTGTGATTCTGTGACCTCCAGGATCATCAAGTCCAGCCCTCACCCCAACATCTCCCTAATTCCTAGACCATAACCTCAAGTGCTCTATCTACTAGTTTTTTAAAGACTTCAGGTATGGTGACAGCACCACCTCCCTGGGCAGCGTGTTCCAGCGCCCAAACAAAACACTACTTTTACATCTTTACATCCAAGCAATTTAGGAAGTTACTCTGCTATGAAACTGCCATAACTTTCTCTCCTACATGCTATAATTTCATGATGTGTGTCTTTAATGTACCTAAACTTAAGTATCCTGGCTTCATTTGCACAGCTACCTGTGCAAATGGTGAAGCAGCTATTTATATTGATATTAGAGTGAAAATCATCTCCCCTAACCTCAATCGTTTATAGCATAGATGTCTAGATCTAGACTCTCCCTAAAATCTCTCTGTAGTTCCTCTAGGTGAAGCAAAGAGGCATTTTTAGGAAGCAATTTGTTCTTTCTATTTTAAGCTGAGATTAATTGTTCCCTCCAGTTGGTTCTTTCTCTCTCTGTAGGAGCATAAAAGAACATATTAAGGATGCTTAGGGAAATTAGTTTTCACACAGATATTCAGAAGGAGACGTCGTTAGACAGAGGAAGCCTGCCTTCAGATTCCCTATAAACAAACCACAGCAGAACAGGCTGGGATAGTTGAGAAATGTGCTTCCAATTCTTCAGTGGTAGAAATGCCACATGCAAATTAAGGTTTTAGCTAAAAAAGCACCACGAACCTTTTAATGAGTAAGGCTGCCTGCAGGGTAGGTATGGGTTTTTAAGGGCTAGCACAGCTGCGGTTTCAGCAAGGTAAAGGGGTCTCACAAATGGGCATAGGAACTAATACATCACCTGTGAATAGGTCAGGACAACAGAATAGTCTCGCCAGCTCCAGCCAAATCCATCCTTGGCTCAGCCAAGCAGTGCTCTGCCATTAATATATTTAGAATCACAGAATCATAGAATCGCTAGGGATTGGAAGGAACCTTGAGAGATCATCTAATCCAACCCCCCTGCCACAGCAGGGTCACTCTGACCAAGAAGTCCAAGTGGGTTTCAAATGTCTCCAGAGAAGAAGACTCCACAGACCCCCTCCAGTGCCCCATCACCCTCAATGGGAAGAAGTTATAGAATCACATAATCAGTCAGGGTTGGAAGGGACCACAGGATCATCCAGTTCCATGTTCGGGTGAGGAAATGTGTTTTCATGGGCGTTGGGGCTGGTTTTTCATTTGCTACAGGAAGGGTTGGGTTGGTTTTATTTTAGAGGTCCCATTTTTGTTTGGGAAGAGGTTGGGAGAAGACATCCATGCCACAGGCTCAGCTCTGAAGAAGAAGGAGGGGGAAGACATCACAGGTAGTCCTTGCCTAGGAATGTGGTGATGGGTGGCAGTGAAAACGAAGTGGTCCAGAGCCAAGTAAGCCCTAGAAAGCCAGCATGGAGAGGAAGCTGGCAGTGGCAGGAGGGGGCTTGAGTTCCTACAGCTGTGATTTTGAGAGACCCACACTGGAAGCAGTTTGGTGGAACCATAGCCTGTGGGACCACCCCCCTCCAGGGACAGAGGAGAAACTGAGGGAATGCATCTAGGGAAGACAGGGGTACCGGCACTTTCAAAGGGTTGCCCTGGATCTGTTCCCCTGATGGAGGGTTTATGCAGCTAGGACTCTTGAAAGGGCTCTTTATTGTTTTGCATGACTGGTAATCTGGTTTGGGTATTGTGGGATGTACTGGGGCTTGTTGTTGAAAGTGAATTTGTTTCCCTAGGTCCAGTTCTTACTTTTTCTCCTATTAAATTCATAAGTGGCAAGCTAATCCCTCTCTGTCTTTGTTTCAACATATTATTTGCTAATTTCATTTTATTTACTTGCTAATTAAGCTAATTAGCGTAGATCCCAGACCTGGTCATTGTACCAGCTCGTGGCAGTGTCTCAGGTTTCTCAAGAATTAATTGCTTAAAATGTTCTTTAGTAAAAAAATAAGTGGCTTTGCTTCTTGGTTTCTCAGCTATATTTTCTTCCTCTTCATAAAATCATGGAGAGTGTCCAGCATAGAGCAACAAAGATGATGAAGGAAAAAGAACAGCTCCCTCATGAGGGAAGGCTGAGGGAGCTGGGTCTTTCCAAAGAAGAGGAGGCTGAGGGGTGACCTCATTCATGTCTCTAAATCTGTGAGGGGTGGGTGTCAGGAGGATGGAGCCAGGCTCTTCTCAAGGTCATGGTGACAAGTCAAGGGGCACTGGGTGCCAGCTAGAACAGAGGAGGTTCCATCTCAATCTCAGCAGGACCTTCTTCCCAGGGAGGGTACCAGAGCACTGGACGAGGCTGCCCAGGGAGTTTGTGGAGTCTCTTTCTCTGGAGACATTCTAGACCCACCTGGATGTGTTCCTGTGCGACTTGGTCTGGGTGCTCCTGCTGTGGCAGAAGGATTGGACTGGATGATCTTTCGAGGTCCCTTCCAATCCCTAATGAATCTATGATTCTATGTATTATCACTACTCAGACACTTGGTTAGTGTCTCAGGAACCAGTCACCTGTGTTTGCAGTCTGTACTCACAGGTGGAAATTTCCTCCTTCACAACGTAGGCATTTTATCTGTTGTCCTTTCTTTTTTATCAAATGTCCCACATTTCAAATTGTTAAAACCATCTGAATGCTTCAAGACATGAAGTTGGAGCCAAACAAATGGCTAAACTCTAGGTTAGAGCTGAAAATGTTCTAACATAGAGGACCTTTAACTCCAGAAAGCCAAATTCCTCCACAGTGATGGCATCCTCGTTATGAAATAGTTTCTGTGGCTGCTACAGACATCAGGTTAATAAAATAAAGACAGCAATAAGGATGATACTCTGCTCTGACACTTCTTCCTTCCTTTTTGCCTTCGGTACTACACCAAAGAAATGGCAAATGGTCTGTGTCTCTTTAATACACTCTGAAAACCTGAGCTGTGCCAATATAACCCCTCAAGCAGAATCTTGAGCATCACACTGGTCATGGTCCCCCCTGCCACATAGGTTAATGTTCACAGTCCCCTCTTTCATCATTTACTTTGCTTTAATAAGATCTACATTCGCTCCCACCTTTTGATTTGAGTTCTGCACAGAGCAGTCGTAATTTAAGACAACCTCTTCAAAGGTCTCTCTTATGACCTCAGTAAGCACCCTAGAAGGCAGTTCCTCAGTATGGTTGGAAATCTATTGAGTTAAATGAATCTTAGCTTCTAATAGATGAAAACCAGAATAAACCAACTACCTAGGAAACAATTCAGTGCCATGGTGCTATCCACAGCCCATGTTTCCTTTTGACCTGAAATTGTCAATATCCTTACACGAGTTTTATCTCCAATTATTCTTTCATAAAAGCCACACATATCAAGCCAAACATAATAGTAATTCCTATACAGATGAAGCGCATCTATTTCCTTTCTTCCATCAGAACTGATACCAAGAGTCATTTTATCACCAGGAAACTAACCTGCTTCAAACACACAGTGCATTATGAAAGAGAGAACAATTAGGAGAGAGAGAAATAAGAGAGAGCATGCTCAGGATGAATCACAGAATCACACAATCTTAGAATCATTAGGGATTGGAAGGGACCTCAAAAGATCATCCAGTCCAATCCCCCTGCCACAGCAGGATCTCCTAGACTGAGTCACAGAACATCATAGAACAGAACATTAGAGATCAGAAGTGACATTGAAAGATCATCCAGTCCAATCCCTCTGCCACAGCAGGATCACCCAGACCAGGTCCAGCTGGGTTTCGAACATCTCCAGAAAAGGAGACTTCATAAACACCTCAGGCAGCCCCCACCAGTGCCCCATCACCCTCACTGGGAAGAAGTTATAGAATCAGTCAGGGTTGGAAGGGACCCCAGGATCATCCAGTTCCAACCCCCTGCCATGGGCAGGGTCACCCCACCCTAGAGCAGGCTGGCCAGAGCCTCATCCAGCCCGGCCTTAAACACCTCCAGGGACGGGGCCCCAACCACCTCCCTGGGCAACCCAGTCCAGGCTCTCCCCACTCTCCCGGTGAAGAACTTCCTCCTCACATCCAGTCTAAATATCCCCATCTCCAGCTTTGCTCCGTTCCCCCTAGTCCTGTGGCTACCTAAATTATCCAGCATAAAGCATTTAGGCCATTTCCACAAGCATCCTTCAAAGTTTTGCTGTCAGCTGATGATCAGAAGAACTTTGCAGTACTCAGGCTGATCTTCTAAAGACTGTGCCAATACCGAGTGCCCTCTGCCAAGGTGGTAAACCCTCTGCCGGAGTGGTAAACCCTTTCCAAGTTCTATCAGGCCATATCTATGACCTAAGGAATTTAATACTGAGGTACCAGACCTGGACAAATGGGAAAACATCCAGCAGCGCGCTCGTATCACATCAGATGTTTGGCCATGCTCTTAACCTCCCTGAGGAATTTTGCTCTTGGAAAATATAAGGGATTCGATGAAAAATGTGCGAATCCACAGAGTCCTTCACTCCTCACCCACCTACCTCCTCCTCGTGTTTAATATTCCAAGCCCTCCAGATGCTATAACAATTCATATGTCAGCATGCCACCTGAGCTTTGTAAACTTCGATGCCTACACTGGATTCCTGCCATAAAACAGCAGGGCCACCTAGGACTCCTGATGAGTGTGAGAAAGCAAAAGCACACACTCAATTTTTAAAAGAAAAAAGGAAAAACAAAGGAAAACGTGAAAAGAAATAGCAAACCCATGCACATGCACTGCAGAAAAGCCCTTTTATGAAGAAATCCTGAATAAAGTACATGGGCTTCTTCGCTCTGTGATTTCCTGAATTAAAATGATTATCACTTCCACTGATCAAAGACCAACAAACACCTCAGGATGGGGGGAGACTGAAGAAAAGTCTGAAAAGAACCCCAGCAGAGCTATAGGTTGGAGGAAGAGTGGCTGGAGAGCTGCCTGGAGGAAAAAGACCTTGAGGTGTTGGTTGACAGCAGGCTGAACAGGAGCCAGCAGGGTAGCCTAGGGGACCAAGAAGGCCAGCAGCATCCTGGCCTGGATCAAGAATGGTGTCACCAGCAGGAGTAGGGAGGTGATGGTGCCCCTGTACTCTGCACTTGTGAGAGCATACCTTGAGTACTAGGTCCAGTTTTGGGCACCACAGTATCAGAAGGACATTGAGGGGCTGGAGTGGGGCCAGAGGAGGGCAACAAGGCCAGGGAGAGGGCTGGCAAACAGACCCTGTGGAGGAGCAGCTGAGAAACTGGGGTTGTTTAGTCTAGAGAAGAGGCTCAGATTAGAGTTCCCTACAGCTGCATTAAAGAAGGTTGTAGCAAGCCTGCTGCTGGTCTCTTCTCTCAAATTACTGATGATGAAATGGCCAAGTTGTGTGTGGGGAGGTTTAGATTGGATTTTAGGAAGAAGTTCTTTCCTGAGAGAGTGGTTGGGCACTGGACCAGGCTGCCCAGGGAGGTGGTGGAGTCATCATCCCTGGAGGGGTTTAGCAAACTAGCAGATGAACCACTTGAGGCCATGATCTAGGGAGCTGTTGGGATGAGGGCTGGACTTGGTGATCCTGGAGGTCCCTTCCAGCCATGAGGATTCTATGATTCTAAAATCTTTCTCCAGAATGAGCTACCAAATTTCACACTTCTGTAGGTGCCACAGTACCTATAGGTATATGCAGGAGCCTGGGACTGAGGAATAAGAGAAAAGAAGCTCCTTTATCCAGAAGAAACTCCTACATGAGAGTGTGATGAGCATTATCACTCTTACAGCTGTAAAAGCTGACACGATATGAAAAGGCAGCCTGATGAATGGCACAGAATGCCACCTACTGAGATGGAGTATGAAACAGAGAGCGCTGATTTAGCAGTTGTAAAGACATTTTCAGCCATATGGCACAATGTATCTCGCCGCAGAAAAGCAGTGTGACTATCATAGCACGGCCCCTTGTCTCAGCTTGCAAACTTTGCCTGTCGCAGTTCTAATGAGAATTAATTGTGATACTCTACTGGGTTGAATTGAATCATTATGTTTTTCTCCATGGGCTAATTCCAGAGTTAGCTTGATCAGTAATAATGTCAGACTGTGCCCACACTTCTCCATTCTGAAACTAAAATAATGACATAAACATTTGCACAACCAAAACTGGGCCACGGATCATCCAACGTTTAGCCAGGTGAGGAAGAATTCAGGATGGTTATGCTTTCTTTTGACATCTCTCAACCAAAGCCTTAATAACACAACTGTGGTTGTCCAGCACTTCAAACACTGACAGCCCACCCATCCCCTCTAGACTTAATTGCAACTACTAATCCCTTTCCACATTCAGGGGATCTCACAATACCGGTCAACCAGGAGTTCTGCTTCAGGATCACATCCAGACAGCTGACACTGAGTTACTCTGCTCTTTCTCTTCTACTGGTTCTGCTGCTCAGATCATTTTGTAGTGTCGGATGCTGTGGCAGCGGGATTGGACTGGATGATCTTTTGAGGTCCCTTCCGATCCCTGATGATTCTATGATTAATTTTTCAGCTGAGCCAAATGCAGAGATTGGGCAATAGGAGAACCTCCGAAGCCTTGAAAAATACTACAAAGGCTGTGTTTGATATGTTATTTCTCTAGTTTTTCTCTTCTCCTGCTCAGTGATATCAGAAGGAACTTCATCCCAGGGAGGGTAACAGAGCACTGGAACACGCTGCTCAGGGGGGTTATGGAGTCTCCTTCTCTGAAGACATTGCAGCCCTGCCTGGCTGTGGTCCTGTGTGACTTGGTCTGGGTGATCCTGCTGTGGCAGGGGGATTGGACTGGATGATCTTTCATGGTCCCTTATGATCCCTAAGGATTCTGTGAATCTATGATTAAACCAAAAAGTTCCTGCTTGGGCCATCCAAAATCACTGTAATGCCAGCAGCTGGGAGTCAGTAACCATCCAGGAAGTTTTGCATTAAAATCAGGAGTAAAGAATAAAGAAATAACAGGAATAAAGAAAAAAAGGAATAAAGGAATAAAGAAATAAAAAAGAAGTAAAAAGAACAGGAAAAAGGTTAAGTGAGCATAAGAAGGCAAGTGAACATAAGAATAATGGCAAAACAGAGAGGTCTTCCACAGTATGCCATCTGGAACTTCAGGGAGTTACACACAGAATCACAGAATCACTAGGGATGGGAAGGGACCTCGAATGATCATCCAGTCCAATCCCCCTGCCACAGCAGGATCACCCAGACCAAGCCCAGGTGGGTTTCAAACGTCCCCAGAGAAGGAGACTCCACAAACCCCCCAGGCAGCCCCCTCCAGTCCCCTTCACCCTCACTGGGAAGAAGTTACAGAATCAGTCAGGGTTGGAAGGGACCACAGGATCATCCAGTTCCAACCCCCCTGCCATGGCAGGGTGCTCCCATGTGTTGTTGGTTGAGCCTGGGGAGTTTCACTAGTGAGTGTAGGGAGCTGGCTTGGCTTCTAGAAGTTTCTTAAAAAGCTTCCCCCTGATCTTAGGACCAACCTCTGGTTTAGCCAAGCAGCAACACCCCTGAAAACAAATATATTTAGGAGGAGAAATAATATTCAGGGCTTCTGTTCACTTGGTTTTTTGACTTTGTGATTATTTTCAGGGATATCCTAGGGTTTTGGATGGGAAAAAGAGAGGGGGATGCACTGCTCTATGCAGAAGGAAAAGGAAGGGAGGCACTCGTGAACAGCCCTCACCTTGGAATGTGGTGGAGTTGATGGTGGAAGTCATTCTCATGTGCAGCCCATGGAGGACAGCACATGGGAGCAGGCCTAGTCCTTAAAACAGCTGTTTCTTTTAAGGAGACGTGCTGGAGCAGATGGCAGGACCACAGCCTGTGGGAGCCCTGCCACACTGGTACGAGAAGTAACTGCAGGGCTGGGTGCTGGGGTTTGTCTGTATGGGGTGATCGGATTTGGGTGTTTAAATGTTGTTTCCCTATGTCCAGCCTGTGATCACGTGTGGCCATGGAGCCCTCCATGGTTCTCTCTGGTTATTTATTTTATCTCTGCTCACAAGCTTTTTGGCTAAGTGGGCATAGGCTGTCCTGGCACCGGCCAGCCTTGGCTTACCAGTGACACCATGGTTGGATAGGAATCGTATCAGGAATAGTGTAGCCAGCAGAGAGAGGGAGGTTATCCTCCCCCTGTATTTGACTCTGGTTAGACTGCACCTGGAGTGTTGTGTTCAGTTCTGGACCCCTCAGTTCAG
>VZRI01007504.1:34469-52275 GCA_013397515.1 Upupa epops | reverse complement strand
GAACGGGCTGCCCACGGAGGGGGTTGGGTCACCGTCTCTGGAAGTGTTCAAGGTTAGGCTGGATGAAGTGCTGAGTGGCATGAGCTAGATGGCAGATGTTTAGGGTTACTTGGTTGGTTTTAGGTTGGACTGGATGATCTTTAAGGTCTTTTCCAGCCTCATAATTACTGTGAGACTGCGATACTGTGTCTTCCTCAGGGAAGCTGAATGCCAGGGAGAAGGTGCACTACTCTTACACCTTTTTACAGGGTAGATTTTTTTCTGGTTTCATTTTGTTTTCATGATGCCTTCTCCCATGTTGTCATTTTACTCGGCAAGTCAGAAACAGGAAGGGACCACAAACACAGTCTCTTTGTAATACTATGGGAACACTAAGAGACAGATCAGAGCAGATGGAGTCATAAGGAAGCTACTCTAATCTTATGTATTCTGAGAAATAATAAGCACAGTACTACTATTCCCCGTCTAACTGAGTGCCTTTTCCTATCTAGCACACTCTGGCTGGAAACTGATGTGTTTACCCCAGTAACACATACTATACAAATGGTTTAGCTCCTATTTGCTACCTATCTTGCTAACAGTGAGGTGTTTTCTTAAGAGAGACTTTCACCAGTTTTCTAGGGCAGGGAGGTTGGTTTTCCCTTTCTTAGTTTTGCTGAGGATTTCCTGCACAGAGAGTGTGTCATGAGCTTCCAGAAGTATGAAATCACTTAATCATACACAGTGTTTCTTGTCAGCCTCACCCTTTGAGATGTAAGATAGAAGAAATGTACTGCATAAACAGAAAGGCATCAGAGTCCTCTTTAAAGTTGGCTGTTGAACACTCCCTGACATGAGAAAGGCATCTTTGTATATGCTAGTAATACCACCGGTACCCAAGATTCAAACTGAGAACATGCAGTGCTCTGTTTCCTTCTTGCTCACCAGGAACATAGTGTGATGCTGAAACACTCCTTTGACACACTGAGCTTCATCAGACAGTATTTCTACTCTCTTCTGGAGTCCACTAATGGCAGTGAAGTCTCCAAGCTGCTCCACTAATGCTTAACACTGTTTGAAAATTATGTGGACCAGTTGGAGAGAGTTCAGAGAAGGGACACAAGCATGAGTAAATGACTAGGATGCATTCACAAGGAGAACAGTAAGACACTGAGATAACCTCCAGATTAGAGGAGTCACCAACACTGGACACTTTTAAGAGTGAATAGAATCATAGAATCATCAGAGATTGGAAGTGACCTTGAAAGACCATCCAGTCCAATCCCCCTGCCACAGCAGGATCACCCAGACCAGGTCCAGGCATGTTTCAAACGTCTCCAGAAAAGGAGACTCCACAAACCCCCTGCAGCACCCTANAGTCCAATCCCCCTGCCACAGCAGGATCACCTGGACCAAGTTGCACAGGAACACAGCCAGGCAGGTCTTGATCTCCAGAGAAGACGACTCCACAAACCCCCTGGACAGCCTGTTCCAGTGCTCAGGTACCCTCCCTGGGATGAAGTTCCTTCTGATATTGATATGGAACCTCCTCTGTTCCAGCTGGCACCCATTGCCCCTTGTAGTCATTAGATTCAAAGTAATCTATTTCGTTCACTCTTCTAACTTGTTATACACATATCCAAGTATTTGCCAAGTGTCTTTTCAAATAAACATCACCCTGAAAGCCTTCTCTGACATTTGTTCAGTCCTTTGATGGTTTGGAAACACAAAGGCAAAACAGAACTTAGGGAAAGGATCAGATATTTGATTCTACACCATGGAACTGGGCAGAGAGACAGCCATCTGCAAATGAACTCTTGTAATCCAAGAAAGGATCATAGAATTGTTTAGGTTGAAAAAGTTCTTTAAGATGGTTGGGTCCAACCGTTAACCTAACTCTGCCAAGACTGCACTAAGCTCTGTATCTACCTTACTTGTAAAGTTATCCAAGGATGCAACTCAACATACAGGGCAACAGGGCAGAGTGTTCCCATCCCAGGTGATCCTTGCAATAAAGAATTTACTCCTAATGCCCAACCCAAGCTTCCCCTGGCTCAACTTAAGGCCATTACCCCCTCTCCTATAAATTGTTGCTTACGAGAGGAGTCCAACACCCATTTCTCTACAATTTCCCTTTAGGTAGTTGTAAACAGTGATAAGCTCTCCCCTCGGCCTCTTTCAAACTAAAGGGACCCTCTATTCCATCAGCTGCTCCTCACACTACTTGTTCTCCAGACCCTTCACCAAGCTTGTTGCCTTTCTGTGGACCTACTCCACCACCTCTATGTCCTTCTCGTATTGAGCTGACCGAAACCGAACACAGTTCTTGAGGTGTCAAGTCAACAGGACCAAGTACAGGGGAACCATCACTTCCCCACTCCCCTTGGAGTCAATGAACTATTTTTTTCAGACTTATAACACTTAAACCAGATTTTCTAGAGGGCTTTAGGACAGTTCCAAAACAACTTACTCACTCATTCTTACAAACTATGTGCTTACATTCTTTGACGTTCTGGTTACACTTTGCAAAGGGACAACACTGAAGAGAACTCATTTCCCACCAGTCTACTGGTGATACTGTCTGACTGTCAAGCGTTTAGCCTTCTAACTCAACATTCATGTTTCTCCTTACTTTAAACTCCTTACCTGTGGTTGTTTGAGCTTTAACCAGGTGGGATCCAAATCAAGACTCTTTTAACCCTGAGAGTAAAGAGTTAACAGCAGCACATTACCTTACACCCCCAAGATGGAAGAATATCACAGTCTCACAGTAATGATCAGGCTGGAAAAGACCTTAAAGACCATCCAGTCCAACCTAAAACCAACCAAGTAAACCTAACATCTGACATCTAGATCATGCAATAACTCCTTGCCTGAAGAGTTTCTTGCTTTGTCACAGAAAGAAACCAAGAAGAGGCAAAGAATGAAGAGCCAGTCAGCTATGTTTGGCTAGAAAGTGCAATTGTGCTATGAAAAGGTAACTGAACCTCACTATGAACCACTTCAAGCAACTATAAAAAGCAGAAAATCCTATCAAATCTGTCATGTGGGATAAATATGTGAACTGCACATGGTCTGAGAGATGGGATAAAGGATGCAAATGGGTCTTTTACTGTCTTTATGCCCTGATTCATGGAAACAAGAGACTATTTAAGCATATGCTTACTTGCAGGCATCTGCTTTAACTTTACTGTCTTCAGATGATGAAGTTAATAGAGCTGAGTTTATATGTGGTCCTGAATGGAATCGCAGAACTACAGAATGGTAGGGGTTGCAAGGGACCTCTGGAAATCATCGAGTCCAACCTCCCTGCCAAAGCAGGTTCATTTAGGGCAGGACACACAGGAATATGTCCAGGCAGGTTTTGAAAGTATTTAGAAAAGGAGACTCCACAAGCTCTGTGGGGAGCCTGTTCCAGTACTCTGTCACCCTCACAGCAGTATTTCCTCATGTTCAGGTTGAACTTCTGAGTTACAGTTTGTGCCCATTGCTCCTTGTCCTATCACTGAAAAGACACTGGCCCCATCTTCTTGATACTCACCCTTCAAATATTCAAAACCACTGATTAGATGCCCTCTCAGCCTTCTCCAGTCTGAACAGCCCCAGGTCTCAGCCTTTCCTCATAAGAGAGATGTTCCTGTCCCTTAATCATCCTCACAGCCTCCTGTTGGACTCTCTTTAGTACTTCCCTGTCTTTCTTAAGCTTCTGGGCTGGACACAGCATTCCAGAAGCAGTCTTATCGGGTCTTAATAGAGCAGGAAGAGAATCTCTTTTGTGGCTGACCATGCTCTTCATAAAAAGCTTTGCTAATGGAGTTCTGACTTGGGTCCCTACATTTGCAATATCATCCAAGGTAGCTTATTTTTAGACAAGATAGTGAACTGTCTAGATCCCTCTCAGCTGTGAAATACAAATGCTCCAGGTATTCATTTTGGTTTGCTTCATGTAAAAGATTAGATTTCATGACTGACATACAGAATGATTTCTTAATGCGTGACCACAGAGAGAAGTTTTTGCTTATGTGCAGGTGAGGAATTCTCAACGGCTATACTTGGATGTTTGGGACATCCCTGTCGACCTCAGTTCAAGTCAAGTGTTTTAATCCTCTTCACATTTTCCTGTGACCATGCTGTGGCTCACAATAATCTTTATTTCATCTGTGTAACACACTGTGATCTAAGTAACCCCCAAGTCATGGACTGCCCTAAAAGTAAATAAATCCCAACCAAAATACTCCACTGCACATAGCTCTCCCCGTGGGGAAATGATGAGAGAACAGAGCATGTGACAGATGTTAGTGACATTACCGAATGCGCTACTGGAAGGAGCACAGATACTATGGGGATGACTGTGGTATGAGAACCTGTGTAGATTAGAACCATTTAGTAATGACTTTAAATGACTCATTACATAGCTATTACTGCACAAAAAAATCCGTGAGGATGTGATGCATGAGCTGGAGAAAAGCAGGCTTGTAAATATGTTCTCTTAAAAAGCACTGTCTTCACTATTCCATGAAAAGTAGAACACTGATTTTCCATTTTGGATCATATATCCATCTATCTATCTATCTATCTATCTATCTATCTATCTATTATCTATCTATCCATCCATCCATCCATCCATCCATCCATCCATCTATCTTTTAATTTGCTATACTGTTCATGAAGCACCTAAGAGGTGAAAGCAAAGCCTTTAGTAAATGCTACTTAGCACCATACTTATCTTACATACTCAACGTTAAGGGGAGATGTGAACTCACAAAGAATAGTAACAGATGAAGCAGAAAAACGGAAAGCATCTCAAAAGATGTGACAATACAGACAAAATACTGTCTGTTTCCCTCTGCATGCACACAAGTAAGTCAGCTCCAGTTCACAATAGTCAAACTTCAAATTTTGTTATGACTTTGATTGGAGATAAGAGATTTGCTTAAAAGAAACCTCACACTTTAGTCAACAAGAGTTCTGAACTTTTTCCTCAGTAAATTTTGAAGGTATTTGCCTAGGGTAGAGATTGATCGCATAAATGTAATGTTCTTCTATCAAAACTAACAAGCAACCATTTCAAGGTTTATAGATTAAATGTCTACAGAAGAAAACTCAGGTGGTTGAAATTTTCTATTCATAGAATCATAGAATCATTAGGAATCAGAAGGGACCTTGAAAGATCATCCAGTCCAATCCCCCTGCCACAGCAGGATCACCCAGACCAAGTGGCACAGGAACACATCCAGGTGGGTCTGGAACGTCTCCAGAGAAGTAGACTCCACAACCCCCCCTCGGCAGCCTATTCCATTGCTACATTACCCTCACTGGGAAGAAGTTCCTTTTGGTGTTGATAGGGAACCTCCTCTGTTCCAGCTGGCACCCAGTGCCCCTTGTCCTATCACCAGATGACCTTGAGAAGAGCCTGGCTCTATCCTCCTGACACCCACCCCTCACAGATTTAGAGACAGGAATGAGGTCCCCCCTCAGCTGCTTTGCAACACCTTGTCATCAACTCAGCATTTCAGTGATCAGCTTCAGATCAAATATTTTACTTCCAGAACTTAAAACCAAACGTTTTTTTCCTATGTTTTGTTTGTTGCTCTCTCTGTGCTTGCAGTATAAAATGTATTCATCAGGTCGCTGGATATAGTACTGTGATTTTCTTTGGCAGTTACTCTAGTTACCTTAAACATGTGAAATGAGAATTTAGCACAAGACAGCTATTGCATAATGGCTTATAAAAGAAATCAGCTTGCCAACCTCAATGAAATTTGGCAATCGCAGACAGCAAAGATGAAAAAAATGCACTTCAGAGCCTGCAATGAAATCATACAATGAAATCACAGACAATTCATGAGGCCTTGGAGATATGTTAAGATCTTTTTGAATTCCCATATTGCAAAGTCTTTTGTTCACAGCATCATGACTCATCATCATTAATTTCATGTGAGACTTGGTCTGGGTGATGCTGCTGTGGCAGGGGGATTGGACTGGAAGATCCTTCGAGGTCCCTTCTGATCCCTAAGGATTCTATGATCAAGAATGTTCTCTGTACAGTTACTCTTTCTAGCTTTAACTTCTTTTACTAAACCTTTACTCATGATTTTCACATGGAGTAACCTCTGTTTAACAAGATATAAGGATATAGAAATGAAAACATCTTCCAGTATCCTGGCACTCAGTTCAGAGTAGATAACTGTCTACTAACCTGGATATGTACAATCTCACCATAATCCAGGCAGCTGCTAACGAGTTCATAATAAAGGAATGAATTGCTGCTAATAATTGTAGCGGTCAGGTTACTACACTCTCAAGTACAGATGTTTAATTTCTGATTGCTTTGCAAATTATAAGTTATATATCCTCACACCACTCTTGGGAAGAGAATAAGATGCGATCACCCTTTTCAAAGCAGCTTCCTATTTGAAACCAGTGTTATGTGTGTTGTTGTGGGACACATATGAAGCCTTTAAGGGAGCTGGTATTTGAAGACCAGAGCTCCTAATTCTATACAAATCTAGAGGGATGCACTGTCCCCTGTGCCTTGTTGGAAGGAGACAAAGCATAGAGTGCTTAACTTATTGAATGTCAGTAGTAAAGACAATGTTCCCTTTCCAAAGCAAGATCCTATGGCTAATTGAACATCCAGAAGTAGTCAGGATAGACAGAGTAAGCTGGACTTCTTATTGTCATAAATACATCATATCATATCTCGTACGTCGATATGAAGTTGGCTTCCCTACCCTCCTTTAGAATTGTTCCTCACTAAGCTAGTCCTTGCTGAACCCCATCTCTGATCATCCACGCACCTGTGGCTGTCAGGCAAAATAAGAGAACTGATAGAATAAAACTGCAACCTCTAGAAGACAGACTTTTAGAAAATTGTACAATAGCCCCCCAAGAGATGACTCATTTCAAACCAATTCTGCTCACTTCTACAAAGAATCTGGAACAATCAGAAAATTCTCTTTGCAGCTTCAATCGTTTAGAAAGGTTATCGCTATAGGTGTCCTGAAGTCAGTAAAGAGTTCTAAGAAGCTCCAGAGGTAGTTGAACCAATCCCATCATACACGAGTGACATGAATTTGCAATGAGATAGAGGAGTAAAACTACAGCAGATGGACTTTTTGATCATATACTTCATATCAGAGGTATTACTCTCAAAGGATGATCTGTTATCATAGGTGAAACTTATCTGGCTGCTATATGTCCACCAAGCTCCTCTCTTAACTCCCTCTTCTCAAAAGGGAGAAAAAATAACATGAAAAAGCATGTGGGCTGAGATAAAGGCCAGGTGATTATTTATCAATCACTCTAACGGGAAAACAGGTTCAATCTGGCAAATTTTCCTGTCATTTACTGCCAATTAATAATACAGTAGGATGGCGAGAAAATTAAGAGGATGCTAAAAATAACTTCTCATCACTCTCCCTCCTTCTCCCCAAGCTCATGTTCATAGAATCTTAGAGTGGTTTTGGTTGAAAGGGACCTTAGGGATCACAGAGAGAGAATTTTAGAGATCATCCTCACTGCTTCCTAGAGTTTCTGACTCTACTTTCTCCTTAGAGTGGCAGAGGGGGGAAGGGAAATGGGTGCTGTGAACAGTTAATATCAAGTAATTTCTGACACTCCTTCCTCAGAGTTTTCCACAGCTTCAGCATGGAGTCTTCCCACAAGCTGTAGGTCTTCAAGAAGTGCTCCAGCATGGGTCCTTCCACTGTATGGAATGATCCAGAATGGGTTCCCCGTGGGGGCCTCAGGTCCTGCCAGAAAACTTGCTCAAGGGTGGTCTCCTCCACAGGTCGCAGGTCCTTCCAGAAGCCTCTTTAGTGGGCTTTACATGAGCTGTAACCACCTTCTGGACATTTCTACCTGCTCTGGTGTGGGATCTTCCAGGAGCTGCAGTGTGGATACCTGCTCCACTGAAGTCCTCCATGAGCTGCACGGGGACAGACTAAGTCATGGTTTTCACAGGCTACAGGGAAATCTATGCTCTGGTGCTAGAAGGACCTTGTCTGACATCTTCTTGGTGTCCACAGGGTTGTTTTTCTCACTTTTTTCTCACTTCTCTCCAAAACTGGTATCCAAGTGTTACCCTGACTTAAATATCCCAGAAGTGCCACCAGTTGAACATTGACCAGCTGTGGGACCAAATCAGTTGGACATGAATCAAATCTGTTGAACATGAGAACAGCTTCTAGTCTCTAGAATCATAGAATCATTAAGGATTGAAGAGGTCTTCAAGATCATCAAGTCCAACAGTCAACCCAATGCCACCATGCCCACTAAACCGTATTTCCAAGCGCCAAATCTACACGGTATTTTAACATCCCCAGAGGTGGTGACTGCATCAGTTCACTGGGCAGTCTGTTCCAACACTTGACCACTCTTTCAATGAGAAACTTCTCCTGATATCCAACCTAAACCTCTCCTGGCACAACTTAAGGCCACTTCCCTTTGCTTTATCTCTAATGACCTGGTAGAAGAGACCAACACCCACCTCTCTACAACCTCCACCTCTCTACAACCTCCTTATAGGTAACTGTAAAGGGCAAAAAGGTCTTCCCTCAGACACCTTTTCTCCAGACTAAACATCCCCAGTACCCTCAGATGCTCCTCAAAAGACCTGCTCTCCGAGCCTTTCACTTATTTAATTGCCCTCTACTCACAGAAGCCATCAGTAAACTGAATGGCTCTGATGCTGCTTTATACCATTTAGATTTGTAGACTTAAAACAGGAGACAGAGTTATCCTGATTCTCCCTTTTGTTTCAAATCCCATCTGAGAGCTTCTGTTTTCTTCCCTGCCTGCAACACTTGTTTTCCTCTTCGTCTGCTTACCTCTACAATTGGGTTATTAAAGTCTGCTGAGTGTTTTGGAGGCAGCTCGCAGTGAGGATGCTGCACTAAACCAAACTGTGTTAGTGTTGGTGGACACAATGAAGACAGGGTGTTTGTTTTTGGTTACTCCAGTTTGCAGGTTTGGGTGCCTTCAAGTGCACTACGATGCCGTGACTTTTTCTCATTAAAATTCACCTGTAATTGCTTTTGATGAATTGATACAACAAAGACTTCCCAAGAGGAAGCAATGCCTGGATTCAGTCTGCAGAGTGACAGAGATAAGGACAAGTGTTATAGAACTGTAGCTTTGTTTGACACGGGCTTTGCCAAAGTGGTATTGCATTGCTTGTTCTTTCACCTGTAGACCACAGCTTTCAGTTTGGAGCTTGTGTTTTATGTGAGATCCTTGATCTCTGCAGCATCTGAGGTTGAACTGTCATCTATTTTCCCTACACAGATTCATCCGAGTTGTGGCTGATATGGTACTCTGACATGCCTTCATACTTAGCAGTACTGATTTGCTTTCAGTAAGCAGGACACAGCTTTCCCCTCTCACTCTATTCCTCTCACACAGTATTGGTCTAGGTGATCCTGCTGTGGCAGGGGGATGGGACTAGATGATCTTATGAGGTCCCTCCCGATCCCTAATGATTCTGTGAACTATGCAGCCTCCTCTGCTATCAAATCTGGACATGTCGTCCTTGTTTAGATTACTTTGTGCCAGTTTGGATTTCTCAGAGTCATCAAAACACAACAGAAAACCAAGGACAATGTCATAGTAAAGAAAGAACAGGTTTTAGTAACAGGGAGTAAAGAGAGGGTTAAAAGACAAGCCAATTAAATATAAAACATCTGAAAATAGCTGATGAGGCCCTGGGTCTACCTGGCCGAGGTCTCCCTGATTCTCCCTATCTTCTCCCACTCTCCTGGCACGAAAACAGTCACATGAGCCACCACAGACTTTAAGCAGGGAAGTGTAAGATAATAAAAGTAGACTCTGTTTAAAACAGAAACAGCAACACAGAGAGGACCCTAAGATTCCTAATGGAAGTTCAGTTCAATTGTATTCATTCTCTTTTACTCACAGCTGATAACAGTCGTAGCGTAACACAAGCACAACACAGGAGATAGCTGCTTGGATTTACTGTTCTTTGCAGCCCTAGGAAACATCTATTTAAACAAAGATGCATAAACTTATACTCACAGAAGCCTCGGGATTGTGCCTGAATGGCTATAGCATCCATCGTACATGCTTTCTTCAGAGGAAACTGCAGTAGGTTAATGAATTTCTTCTAGTAGTAGAATGTTTTCTTCAGTGGTTTTCACAAAGTTCTCCTGTGTTGGGTTTCTAACTGTTAATATTTTCCTTTTTAACGATTGCAAAGTTGTTCCACTTTCTTGTTTACCCATTTCTGCCTGCCTGCTTCTTGCAATTGTTTAATGAAATCTAAATTTTCCTTTGGCAGGAAACAAGCATAACATAAATAAAAACATAAAGGCTATTTAAATTAAAACATTCTTTCCCTAAGCATGCTTATGCACAGACACCACAGACTAGTCCCGCTGTGTCTTCTACATTTCATAGAATCATGGAATCCTTGGGGATGGGAAGGGACCTTGAAAGATCATCCAGTCCAATCCCCCTGCCACAGCAGGATCACCCAGACCAAGTTGCACAGGAAGACAGCCAGGCAGGGCTGGAACATCTCCAGAGAAGGAGACGCTACAACCCCCCTGGGCAGCCTGCTCCAATGCTCCAGTACCCTCCCTGGGAAGAAGTTTCTTCTGATATTGATAGGGAACCTCCTCTGTTCCAGCTGGCACCCATTGCCCCTTGTCCTAGCACCAGATGACCTTGAGAAGAGCCTGGTTCCATCCTCCTGACACCCACATTCACATATTTATAAACATGAATGAGGTCCCCCCTCAGCCTCCTCCAAGCTCAAGAGACCCAGCTCTCCAAGCTCAAGAGACCCAGCTCTCTCAGCCCAAAAGGGAGGTGTTCTAGTCTTCTAACAGTCCTTTGTCAAATGCTAAATTGTATTCATCATCTGAAGACAAACCCACAATTAAAGCAAACAAAGCCAAACTGTAATACACCTTTCCACGTTCCACAGCTTTATATAAAAGGAAATAAAATAGAGTGTGAAAACTTAAGCCCACTAATCACACATAACATTCAGACAACTGAAGATCAGTTTCACCTTTAAGAACTGCGGTCACATAACCAATAAACGCTCTGTTGTCCTTCTGGAGGCACCTATGCTCTTCTATCCTTACATTCACTCTGTCTTATGGAACTGGGAAGTGGATGCTACCCAATGCAGTAGTAACAACAAAGAACCACTACTAGTGATGCTAAATCACTCAAAAAGGAGGTTTTCCTTTTAATTTCTTTCTTTATTCCCAAGAAATTCAGGTGGCAGTGCCCCAATTATTGTTTCATGAAAAGTGTAGTCTGTGTATTTTTCTTTTCCTACCCGAATATTTCCCCCGTTGATTCTTTGCAGCTGAATGAAAAAAGAAACTCAAACAAAAATAGTTGACATGCACTAAGCTGTGTGTGGAGGCAACCAGAATTTACCACCACATCCTTTTTATAAAGTACTCGTTTAAAATATTCCTAACGTTGTTATGTTGTTGATACTGATGATATGTTTTCAGACACAGCTAGTTCCAGTTTACATTGACATACTGTCATCAATTATGCTTCACCATCTGTGGACATAATTAAGTTTACTCTTAAATTTGATTTTAGAACGTATCATTCACAAGTGACTCTTGTTTACTAAACACAGTGGAAAAAGCAAAAGCAGGACAGCATGCATTTGGAATCAATGAGAAATAATTGTTTATGCTACCTCATAGGGCCACGAATGTATGTTTCACAGTTGTAAACATGTACACACAGTATTTACACATCTACAACATACCTGAGCTCTTTCCAGGAACCACTAACACATAGATTCATACATTTATAGAATGGTTTAGGTTGGAAGGGACCTTTAAGATCATTTAGTTCCAACACCCATGCACAAGCAGGGACACCCCCCACTAGATCAGGGTGCTCAAGGCCCCAGCCAGTCTGGACTTGAACACTTGCAGGGAGCTGGGGGGCAGCCACAACCTCCCAAGGCAACCTGGTCCAGGGTCTCAGCACCCTCATTGTGAAGAACTTCCTCCTGACTTACAGTCTAAACTTCCCCCCTTCCAACTGGAAACCATTCCCTCTGCTCTGACCACTCCAAGCCCTTGGAAACAGCCCTTCCCCAGCTTTCTTGTAGCCCTCTTCTGATCCTGGAAGGCTGCTCTAAGATCTCCCTGGAGTCTCCTCTTTTCCAGGCTGAACAGCACCAACTCTCAGCCTATCCCCATAGCAGAGGTGCTCCAGCCCTCCACTCATCCTCCACTCACACTCCTCTTGATGTGTTCCAACAGCTTAATCTCCTTCCTGTGCTAGGGACTCCAGAATGGATGCAGGACTGCAGATGGGGTCTCTCAAGAGCAGAATAGGGGAGGAGGATGATCTTCCCCACACACACACACATCCTACTGGTCCCGCTTCTCTTGATGCAGTCCAGAATGTGGCTGGCTTTCTGGGCCACAAGTGAACAATGCCAGCTCAGGTTGAGCTTTTCATCATCCAACACCCCCAGGTCCTTCTCCTTAAGGCTGCTCTCACTCTGTTCCCCACCCAGCCTGTCTCTGTGCCTGGCATTGCCTCGATCCAGGTGCAGGACCTTGCCCTTGGCCTTGTTGACTCTCATGAGGGTGGCACTGGCCCTCCTCTCTAGCCTGTCCAGGTCGCTCTGGACAGCCTCCCTTAGCTCCAGCATGTCCACCACAGCACACTTAAGCTTTGTTTGTTGTTATCAAATTCTCATTTGTACATCTTTCATTTTCAATGATTTTAAACTGCAAACAGCCCTTAAAACAGATGTAAGAGTAGTTGGCACCTCCTTGATAGTCAGGACCTTGCAGTTAAGAAGAATTTGAAATGATGCATGCTTTGACTCCAGAAGTATCAGTCTCACAGTAATGATGATGAGGCTGGAAAAGACCTTAAAGATCATCCAGTCCAACCTAAAAACAACCAAGTAAACCTGACATCTAGCTCATTCCACTCAGCACTTCATCCAGCCTAACCTTAAACACCTGCAGTACATATCTCGTCTAATATTTGGTCAAATACACTGTAATCCTGAGCTCCACTGAAATTATGCCTCAGCATCGTTAGCCAAGAGCCCTAGGTGTGAGAGATCATAGAATCATACAGTTATCAAGGTTGGAGAAGACCTTCAAGGTCATGATCGTCTCACTGTTTCACATCATGGGTGTTGTGTTCCCCGACTGAAGAAGCACAATATTTATAGTCAACGTGACATAGCTTCCCTTTTGAGCATTTGTGAATCTATTGCATAGAATTCTATAAATGCTCCTGAAAATTAACTTCTCAGCTGTACGTGTCTTCCTGTTAACCTATTTCCTCAAATACAGGTGGAAAACACGCACCGCAGGGATTTGGAGTCAGTCAAAGTGAATGCATTTAAAAATTCAAATGAAGAACAGTGCACGGTGTCTTTAGTACTCTCCAAGCTCTGATCTTGTTAATGTATTAAGAAGAAAGCTAGCAACATGAAGAAGTTGTTTAGATCTCCTAAGTGGAAGCCCTTGCAGAGGGAATAAGAAAATGAGACAAGAATCTGTCGTGTACCACCAACCTCGTATGACACTCCTGCCTCTTTTACAAGGTCAAAAGAAGAGAGCTGATAACGAAACCATCAAAGGCCCCATTACCATAATGTCTCAACACCTCTGAATGTGCACAGTGTTTATTCACACAGTATCTCTGAGAAACACAAAACTATCCTCATCCTGGTTTGCACAGCAGGAACTAAGACATAAAATCTAAGGACACCAGTTGTAAATGTATCTCAACATTTAAACACACAGCAGGCTTCCTTAGGGATCGGAAGGGTCCTCGAAAGATCATCCAGTCCAATCCCTCTGCCACAGCAGGATCACCCAGACCAAGTCACACAGGAACACAGCCAGGCGGGTCTGGAACGTCTACAGAGAAGGCGCCTCCACAGCCCCCCTGGGCAGCCTGTGCCAGTGCTCTGGTACCCTCCCTGGGAAGAAGGTCCTGCTGATATTGAGATGGAACCTCCTGTGTTCCAGCTGGCACCCAGTGCCCCTTGTCCTATCACCACATGTCCTTGAGAAGAGCTTCTGGCACAGGGTGACCCTGTTTGGAGATGCTGCTGTGGTCAGAAATCTGAGTACAACTTCAAAAGAAAAATCTGAGAAATCAGAGATATTTGGAGAGAGTGCTTATTCTGAAGAATGAAGAATAGATCTATCAGAGGCACTGTTAGTCGTGGTTCAGGGAGCTGCCAAGTACAGCAGCCTTCCAAGCACAGACCATTTTTACACAGCCAACATATGGCCAGCACAGTGTGGTCTACCCTCTTGTGTAGAGGGTTTTGTACTCAGGCAAACTTTCTTCCCAGATTCAGAGAGAGATAAAGAGGAAGATTAGCAGAGGAGAGGATGTGATATGGGGAAACGTCATTCTCATGCCAGAAAGAACAAAGAAATGATGATTAGTGCTTCACCAACAGGTCTATACTTGCTCTTTTATGTCTTTCTGATTGATGTGTCAGAAATAGAGGGAGAGAAGATCTGACCTAAATAGGATTTAATCTTTACTGCTTACATGGATGTTTTAAAATACTTCACTTTTATACAACTAGCAACTTCAGCATAAAGGAGAAGGCCAACTGCATCCTGGCCTGTATCAGGAATAGCGTGGTCAGCAGGGGAAGGGGAGTTCTCATGCCCTTTGACTCAACCCTTGTGAGGCCTCATCTTGAGTAGTGTGTTCACTTCTGGGCTCCTTATTATAAGAGAGACACTGAGATGCTAGAAAGGGTCCAGAACAGAGCTATCAAGCTCATGAGGGGTTGAGAGAACCAGTAGTATGAGGAGAGGCTGAGGGAGCTGGGCAGGTTGAGTCTGGAGAAGAGGAGGCTGAGAGGGGACCTCATTGCCCTCTCCAACTCCCTGAAGGGAGGTTGTGGAGGGGTGGCTGTTGGCCTCTTCTCCTTGGTGACTGCTGACAGAAGCAGGGGCAATGGTCTGAAGTTGAAGCAGGGGAGGGTTAGACTGGATCTGAGGAAGAGATTCTTTGCAGAAAGAGTGGGGAGACACTGGAAGGTCCTTCCCAAGGACATGGTGGAGTCCCCAGTCCTGGAGGGGTTGAAGAACCGTGCAGCCACGGTGCTTTGTGACCTGCTTGAGTGGCAGCAGGGAGGGGGTTATTTAATGTTTTACAGTATTTAGGTTTTTATTACTGTGGGGATGGTTGGACTTGGTGATCTAGGGGGTCCTTTCCAAGCAGGATTATTCCATGATTCCTTGAATATTGCTGCATACATTTCTTTTCTTTTTCTTCTGATGTTTATCATTTTGCATTTGCTATCTTTGTCTCTTATTCACTTCACCTGATCTCTAAAAATATTTCCTATATACCTACCCTTAAAGATGTTGATTCCCTTCTTGACAGCATAATAAGCACAGGAGATAATAGAGGAATGCTGACAACAGAGATCTCTGAAAAATCAAGGCTTTTCCACATGAGCCTCTACATAAAGACTGAAGCTTCTACCTTTAAATAGTAAAGCCAAACCTTTCCTGACTATATTCTGACTATATATAGATTAAATTTACTCAGATCATATGACATGTAAACAAAAGAACATGTAACTGCTAAATTGAAAGTAGAGTCAAACAATTTTTAGTGCATTGCTGAATCTATTCTATTGTGTGTAAACAGGAAAGGAAAATCCCTCTACAGAGGATTGGACTAGTTGATCTTTTGAGGTCCCTTCTGAACCCTAATATTCTATGATTCTATGATTAAGAGATCCATAATCCTTAACATGTGTTAAGAATGGATTCCAAACACTCAAAGACAGTGTGTTCACAGAATCACAGGATTATTGAGGCTGGAAAAGACCTCTAAAATCAAGTCCAGCCTGTGATCTAACATCACCACAATAAGCTAGACCATGGCACTAAGTGCCACATCCAGTCTGCTTAAACAGCTCCAGGGATGAAGACTCCACCACTTCCCTGGGCAGTCCATTCCAGTGTCTGATCACCCCTTCTGTAAGGAAGGGCTTCCTACGAGAAGCAATTCAAACTAAAACCATACAGAATATTTATCATGTTAACATAGCTCATGATAACTAAAAGGACTCAGAAGTTCTCCTACCACATGACAAACCTTAGCAATAGGATCTGTAGGTACTGCCTAGAATAAAGGAGATGTAAACATTATATCACATGCAGATTCATCTATGCATGAAGAATATGAAGGTTTATCATAAGCAGAGATGACAAAGTCAAGTGCTGAGAGCTGAGGCTGACACATGGATGAGAAACTGCAGATAGCCAGGTCCTCATGGGAGGTGTAGAGAGAAACATTCCGTTTGGCTTTTCACCTTGGGGAAGAAAAGGCACTAAGTTGATCCACAACAGGTGTCTGCTTCAAGAAAAGATGTTATTGATGCAGTGGAACAGTATAAACAGAGAGTTTGCTTGCAGAGAGTAGGAGAGTGTGTGAGTTGCTTCTCTGCAGGACTCTCTCTCTCTCTGTGTGAACAGGTCGTAGCGATTTTCCTAGTGGACAGCAGACAGAATGGACTGGGCTGGGATCTTGGACTGGGTTGTGAGTTTGTTGGATATTTTCTATGATAGATTTGATGCTGTGGAAATTTGCTCTGCCTCTGGGTTTCTTGCTAGGGTGTTTCTGGCCAGAGCTTTTATCCTTTGCTTCTTTAGTGGCTGGCTATTCCATCTTTGCATTATATAGAGATAGACAATAAAATGTGTGTTCTGTTGATGACTGTGTTGCTTGAACCGGGCTACAGAATAGTTAAAGCACAGACAGCACTTAAACTTGACGTGTGTGAAACAACGGGGCCTGATGGGAGCAAGCTGATGCCATTGCAAGGCTACTATTGATCACCTTTCAATGACCACAGTGTCTAGCAGATGCACCTGCAGACAAGAAGAGAACAAATACAGTGCCACGTCCACCACAATGTCAACTTCTTACATTTGACTACATCCTTCTTCCAGCTTTTAAGCTGTTTTCCTGTGGTCTACACAAACACTGTCGTAATTTAAACCCAAGCCATATAGTCTTCCTTACAGGCAGCACTCTCTTTCCTAATTTCTCATCTGGCAGCTGACCAAGCATTGCTCCTGGGATGGAAAACTTCCCCTGTTGTATTCAACGCTGTGTGAATTAGAGTGTAACAGGCACTCAGGAATTTTGAGTAAGAGAAGGAGAAGGAATGTGTGCAGCACACAAGTGTTTGTGACCACATCCTCAGGGTTATTTCAGTTTCATTTTTACCCTGCAAGCTAGATAATAATTCTGAAGCGTTTAAGCTATGCCTTAAAATAGCCTATGTAAATACCTATAAAATAGTCAGTACAGAGCTCAAACCGAAAACACTGGGGCTCATGAAAACCTTGGTGATCTGTTGCTATGTGATTTGGTTTCTATGAAGACTGAAGAGCTTCTTTTTTTTACCCCAAAAAAATTAGCGTACGGCTACAGGCAAGCGAAATCTTGAATAAGCTCACAACTGGGACATAGGATTAAAATAATTTGAAGAAGTTGGATAAGGTGGAAAAATGCAAAAGGAAAGGCAAACACATTAAAATTCCCGGGATGCTTTGGAATAATCTCATTCTCAGATTTCTAAAAGAGTATTTATCCAGTAATCAAAATTTTCTTACATTATAAATCCAAAGCTGTCAAACAACTCTAACTATGTGGCGACATGCAAATACACAATGACTTTATCTGGATAGAAGGAATCAAAATACCTCACTGTGAGAGTGGGGAGAGCCTGGACTGGGTTGCCCAGGGAGGTGTTTGGGGCCCCATCCCTGGAGGTGTTTAAGGCCGGGCTGAG
>VZRI01007504.1:20063-34463 GCA_013397515.1 Upupa epops | reverse complement strand
CTAGGTGATCCTGGACTTCGTCTATGTGTTCTGCTGTGGCAGGGGGATTGGACTAGATGACCTTTCGAGGTCCCTTCCAATCCCTAGTGATTCTATGATGCTATGAAAATCTCTAACTTACAGGGATATTTTGAGAAACTGATATAGAATCTTTGGCTTTCTATACTGCAATTTTACCAGAGCTGTCTCTACCCTTACTGCACCTAAGATTATCAATGCAAAGCAATCGGTTAATTCAGTCTTGCAGATTACCTGTAGGGGAGTAGAAGGACTTCACCCAGGTATACATATAGACACACATACATGACACTGTTTACTCTGGCACTGTGTTGAATTCCTGCATTAGGACCATCAATTGTTTGCTAACATAGGTACTACAGGATCCGGGATAGGAACTACATAATCTCTCCTCAGGTACATGATTAAGTAGCAAATGACACCCACCAGCATCTGGTGAGCTGTCAGGTGCCAGAAGGTGTTTGTAGTGGTAATTTGGCCATCTGCAATCTGTGTTGTCAGCGTACTGTAAGTTATCACTGTCTCAGGCAGCATTAACTTGCAGAGTTCTTCTGACATGTCTTCGGTGGATTGTGAAGCAGACACACGGAACAAAACACTTCCTAGCTGGCTCCTCCCTCCACTCCACCAGCAATGACTTCTGTTACCAGTAAACGTACTGTAGAGTGATTTCTCTTGCAGGTACTTGAGTATTAGTATCGATCAAGCACTTCAGCTCTGGTTGAGGAATTCTGAGTCACTTTTGTGATACCCTTCCCCGTTTTGCAGCACACAAGACCTAGGAACATATGGCCCACTGTAATTGCATATTTTGCAGATTACTTAGCAATTATACTTGAAGTCACCAAGTTGTTCAAAAGCAATTACCTTATAACTTGCTTTCAGGTTTTGTAATAAGGCTTTCAGTGCGGGTGTAAAAATAACTGGGTAATTATTTGATGGTTATATGATCATTAAGCAATGTTTTAAACCATTAAGATTTTCTTAAATGTTTTTAAATTTGTTTAGAAAACAATGCATCTGGTTAATAGCGTCTCTGCCAGTCTTAATTAAAATAGCTAAGGTATTCTTTTTTAATTACAGACCTCACAAAATAAACATCAGATGATCCTTGACTGTAATTAGTACAGAACATTATTGCTATCTGTGGTGGTTTGGTCCTGGCTGGGAGACAGGTGCCCACCAAAGCTGCACTATCACTCCTCTCTCCTTGGGTGGAAAGTGGAGAGAAAAATATAATGAGAGCTCAGGGTAGAGACAACAGTTATTTAATACATCAGAAAAACAGAAGCTAAAAGTACAAGCAAAAGAAAATAATAAACAGGGTGCTGAGATGCTGGAACAGGTTGCCCAAGGAGGTTGTGGCTGCCCCCCAGCTCCCTGGAAGTGTTCAAGGGCAGATTGGCTGGGGCCTTGAGCACCCTGGTCTGGTGGGGGTGTCCCTGCTCACAGCAGAGGGGTTGGAACTGGAGGATCTTGAAGGTCCCTTCAAACCTGAACCATTCTATGATTGTCTACTTCCCATCAGCAGAAGGTGCTTAGCTGCTGTTCTAGGAAGCAGGGCCTAATGTACGTGTAGCACTTGCTCCAGAGGACAAAACACCATCAGTGACACCATCAGGGACAAACCACCGCCCAGTCCTTCTTACCCCTTGCTTTCATAACTAGGCTGATGTCATATGGCATCAGTTTGGGTGAGCTGGCTTGGCCTATCCCTCATCCCTCCTCAGCTGGGCAGAGTGCTAGGAAAGGAGATAAACCCACAGCCTCAGTGCTGTGAGGGCACGGTTCAGCAGCAGCCAAACACTATTGCGTTACCAACACCCCTGCAGCTACCACCACAACCACAGCACCGTGAGAGATGTCACGGGGAGGATCAACTCCATGCCAGCTCCAGCAAACACACTGTGTATCCTTACTATATAAAGACCTTTTCGTTAGAGCAGTTGTTTTCTTTTAGAGTAGGTCATTTCTGTTTACACTACATTTCTACACGAAGTGACTATCACACCCAGAAACTGCTTAGTACTTAGAACAAAATAATGAAGATAAGAACCCTCCAAACACTGAGTTGCAGCAGAAAACTTAACTGACCGTAACTGTGGATATATTAACGTCTCATTGCCGCTAGAGGAAGAATTACCCAACGGATGCAAATACATTTCTGTCTTCAGACCAACAGCTTCTAGTATGGAGAATTAGAAGAGGAGCACAGGAGTCCTAGCGACAAATACACTCTGTGTTTACTTAACAGTTGAGGGAATCGCTAATAGCATCAGGGGCCTTCATCACTGAGGCACTAAGCTTGAAGTGACCCAGGTCTGCAATGACTGGAAATCATTACGATTTGATGGTTCTTAAGTGCCCTATGCAAAACAAATGGTGTTCTAACTCTGAAAGTGCTGGTCATTAGAAAAAATTACTAGTCACTGGAGAAGAACAAGATAGATAAGTAAAAGCATAGTGGGCAAGGAGGTTATATAAAAGTGAGATTTGCTGTCCTGGAGAGGGTTATATTACCTGTATCAATTAAAGAATATTGAGAATATTAATGAAGACTTTATCAGAAGCTTTAATTCTGGAACAAGTTATTCATACAGTTTGCTGTCTGCTCTTGTTTTCTTCTCTGCAAACAAACAATAGAATTCCTGCCTTTTTGTCTTCATTAAAAGCAAACCAGTCTGAAAGTGTTGGTTGATTAGTTCTAGCACCATAATCCACACTAATAAATGAACCTCCAATTGTTCCTAAACCTTAAACTTCTAACGATTAGCTCAGCAAAATGGAATTTTGCAATCAGTGAAGTTACTTGTAAGTGCAGAGTCTGGCATCTGGGCAAGAACAACCCCAGGGACCAGTAGAGGATGGGGACTGACCTGTTGGAGAGCAGTGGAGGAGAAAGGGGTCCTACTGGCCAGCAGGATGACCCTGAGCCACCAATGTGCTCTTGTGAGCATCCTGGGATAAGAAGGGGGGTGGTTAGCAGATCAAGGGAGGTTCTTCTCCCCTGCTACTCTGCACTAGTGAGACCACATGTGGAGTATTGTGTCTGGTTCTGGGTCCATAAGCTCAAGAAGGACAGAGAACTGCTAGAGGGTGTCCAGCGTAGAGCAAGGAAGATGATGAAGGAAGTAGAGCAGCTCCCTGATGAGGAAAGGCTGAAGGAGCTCAGTCTCTTAAGCCTAGAGAAGAGGAATCTGAGGGGTGACCTCATTCCTGTCTNTGGCTGTGTTCCTGTGTGACCTGGTCTGGGTGATCCTGCTGTGGCAGAGGGATAGGACTAGATGATCTTCCGAGGTCCCTTCCAATACCTACTGAATGATTCTATGATTCTATGAAAGCTGGCATATATGAAGGACTAAAACAGAAAAAAAGGAAAATCTTTCTGAATGACTAAATATCATTTATTCTACATTTAATCACTCATTTCATGCAATTAGAATCACTATTTGATAATCTGTTTTTAGATTTGGATTGTGGGAGCTCATTTTATTTTATTTTATTTTATTTTATTTTACTATTTTTATTTATATTCTTTATTTTCTTTATTTTTTTTGCAGTTTTCCAACAGTGTAGAAGTTTGAAATATTTTGGGAGTAATAATTCTGTCTACTGGCAAGTACTGAGGTCTACATATCATTTATTATCATTTAGTATCATTTACTCTGTGGTAAAGAGTAAAAGAAAAAGACCTATAAATCCTAGAGTTATTGAATCCTTTTGGAAAGATAAAAAGAATAACAAGAAAAGAAACTGGGTTTGCACTTTGAACATTGAAAAATAGTTGTTTCATGAAGTTTCATGAAGATTTTCATGCATCTCCACGGATTGCTTTGAGGAAAGCAGATCAGCAGTTTCTTCATTCAAGGGAAAGTTTATTTGTCAAATAAAAATGAACATAAAGACAGAAATTTCTACTTAGACACAAAAAGTTAACTCAGTAGGCATTGCTTCTTAAGATCCATATGGTTATCTGAATACTTAGTGCACGGGATGAGTACTGCCATCTCATCAACTTTTCCTGTTTGACCTGTTCACAGAAACAGAGTTACTGAGCATGGAAGAGACTTCTGAAATCACAGAATCATTAGGGATCGGAAGGGACCTCGAAAGATCATCCAGTCCAATCCCCCTGCCACAGCAGGATCACCGAGACCTGGAACGCATCCAGGCAGGTCTGGAACCTCTCCAGAGAAGGAGCGTCCACAACCTCCCCAGGCAGCCTGTTTCAGTGCTGTGGAACTCTCACTGTGAAGAAGTTCCTACTGATATTGATATGGAACCTCCTCTGTTCCAGGTTGCACCCATTGCCCCTTGTCTTATCATCAAGTCCAGCCTACGACCTGACATCAATGCACCAGCTATTCTATAGCTAAGGTTTAAGTAGACCACATCCACTTGTCTACCATTTCCTTAGCCTGTTTGCATACAGGCTCCTTCAAACTACTAGGTATTTTCCAGAATCCAACATGATGTAAAATCGCTATGGCACTTGAGATGTATGGGAGCTGTACCTGGACCTCTGCTATCATACCGAGCCTTCCAAGGAGATACATAAGTGGAATGGCTCACAGAAGTAGCTCTTGACCTTCATAGGCCTGAAGCTTTCACAGAAAAGTTAATGGCAATAGAAGGTTTTTACTTTTCAGACATAATTACTCACATAACTCAGACTTTGAATTACTCACATAATTGAACTTGAAGAATTCCAGTAGCGTGGCAACAAGATCCCAGCTAAAATGCTAGAAATAAACAACAACAAAATCCAAGCCACAAGTTAAGACCTAAACAGTGCAGTGAAAAAAGCAGGGAGAACAAATTGAATGGAATTACTGTGAAGAAGTTCCTTCTGATATTGATATGGAACCTCCTCTGCTCCAGCTGGCACCCAGTGCCCCTTGTCCTATCACCAGATGACCTTGAGCAGAGCCTGGCTCCATCCTCCTGACACCCACCCCTCACAGATTTAGAGACAGGAATGAGATCTCCCTTCAGTCTCCTCCAAGCTCAAGAGCCCCAGCTCCCTCAGCCTTTCCTCATAACTGACCTGTTCCTCTTCCTTCATCATCTTTGTTGCTCTATGCTGGACCCCTCCAGCAGCTCTGTGTCCTTCTGGAACTGAGGGGCCCAGAACCAGACACAACATCTTTTAGAAAACACTGTATTCAATAAAAACTTCTCAATTCAACATGGGACAAATTTCATTAACTGGAATCAATAATCAGTCTCTAATAATAAGAATTCAAACTTGTTTGGATATTGTTCAGTTTGGAGTAAAGGAGACTCGAAAGTGACATTATTGTGGCCTCCAGGATCTGAAGGGGGCTACAGAAAAGCTGGGGAGGGGCTTTTTAGGATCTCAGGGAGCGACAGGACTGGGGGGAATGGAGCAGAGCTGGAGATGGGGAGATTTAGACTGGATGCGAGGAGGAAGTTCTTCACCGGGAGAGTGGGGAGAGCCTGGACTGGGTTGCCCAGGGAGGTGGTTGGGGCCCCGTCCCTGGAGGTGTTTAAGGCTGGGCTGGATGAGGCTCTGGCCAGCCTGCTCTAGGGTGGGGTGTCCCTGTCCATGGCAGGGGGGCTGGAACTGGATGATCCTGTGGTCATTCGATATCTTCATCCCAGTGAAGGTGACAAGGCACGGGAGGGGGCTGCCCTGGGGGTTCTCCTTTTGTGGAGACGTTTGAAACCCGCCTGGACTTGGACTGGGCAGGGTTGCCCNTTGGTCTGGGCAGGGTTGCCCAGTCCACTTGCTGTGGCAGGGGGATTGGACTGGATGGTGTTTCAAGATCCCTTCTGATCCATGATGATTTTATGATTCTATGATTCTATGATTCTATGATTCCATGAAGTTGACTGATAAAATGTGGTCCTATTGAAGATCCTAGCTGTAGAGCAACAGGTTGGATCTAGCTTGTAGGGAGTGCTCCTAGCTTTCCTTGGTGACTTGAAAAAAATACATTATGAAATGTAATTTTCTGAGCACAGAGAAACAGCTAATGAGTGTTTTGGGGAAAAAAAAATCTCCCTCTTGCTCTTAACAAGAGAATATATATATATATGTAATTGAGGATAACACTTGTAATCATAGAATCATAGAGTCAGAATCATTAGGGATCAGAAGGGACCTCGAAAAATCATCTAGTCCAATCCCCCTGTAATCTAAAACAGTTAGCTCTTAGAGAAAGTTCTTCTATAAAAATGAATTTGCTTCTAAGCAGAAGAACTGGAAGTTGCAAACTCTAGCGGATACCACTGGCTGTAGCTGTCCTGTAGATTATGGGCCTTTCTGAGGACAGGTGTACTGAATACGAAGAGACGCAGAAATTTGTGAAGAGAAAGGAATGAAAACATACTTACTGTGCTAAGGAAAAAAAACCCTCACAAAATACAGATCTATTCCCAGATCTGCATATCTGAAATGAGCAAAATTTGCAGGCTGAAATGAGCAAACAGTCTGAAATGTCCTTGACATTCAAAAGATCCTCTAAATAAACTCATTGCCAAGTATTATACATTTTTAAAATTGCATCCTTTGTACGGATGTGTCAATAATGCCAGCTAACTGCAATTCATGGGCAGAAAGCGAGCACTTCTGCTAGAGGATTCACAGGAAAAACGCAAAACAAATCATTGATTTCTATGCCCTGAGACATAACCTGACATCTAATTTTTCTTCATGTTCTCATTTGGTTCTTTCCTCCCTTTTTTGCAAGGAGACCAGAGTGGAATATGCACTCATTCATTCTTCGAATGTATTTGTTGACTTCAGGGAGTATAGATTCTTATTTAAGTATAATACTTAAAAACTCGTTGACTTCCTGACATCCTCTCAGTGTGTGTTTGAAAAATATATGCCTTTACTCAGGCTGAGGAACTAGTTCTCTAAAGTTAAGCAGACTCCATAGACGTATATTTGTGAGTAGACATATACGGGTTTTCTTGCTCTAAAAATCTATTGGCTTCTCTCTCCTATTTTTTTTTCCTAATTACATTACACAGAATCACACAGAATCACAGCAGGATCACCTAGACCAAGTCTCACAGGAATGCATCCAGGAGGATCTTGACCGTCTCTTGAAGCTCCTCTGGGCAGCCTGTTCCAATGCTCTGTTACACTGCCTGTGAAGAAGTTCCTCCTGATATTGAGATGGAACCTCCTCTCTTCCAGCTTGCACCCAGTGCCTCCTGCCCTGTCCCCAGATGACTTTGAGAAGAGCCTGGCTCCAAGAGATGCATGACTTAGAGATGTGATTTAGTAGTGGCCTGGTAGTTCTAGGTTAACAGTTGGACTTGATGATCTTAAAGTTCTCTTCCAACCAAAACTATCTGTAATTAATGTAGTGCCAGTCTTATATAATAAAATCTAATATCAATTTTACTAAAGTCAAGTTAAACTCAAAACCTTTGCTACAATTTATTACTCGAGCTTACAGAATTAATCCATCAATATCTTTATATCTCTTTCTTATTACTACAAGAGAACAGGAACTTGATTTTAGAGGGTGAATTCTAAATGCTACCATGATAGACACAGATATTTAGGGTATATTTTATTATTATTACTCATCCTGTTACTCATTTAGGATGTTGTGGTTAAGTGGAAATATAGTACAGGGTTCCTACGTCAGACCAAACCAGTTTGAAAGTTAACTGCTTACAAGAACTTCCCATCAACTAGTTACAAAGAAAGCATTATTCACAGGCATCATTTACTGAATGATTGTGAATAATGAGCTAATTTAGGAAAATCATAATCTGTCCATGGACAATTTGTGAGCCAAAGAGATTTAAAATTCATCAACTAAATTATTTGTTATAAATTATTCACCAAGCTCTAATGAGCACCCAAAAATATGGCTGCTTATTCGAAATATATCCAAATTATCCCAAGTATTTCTATCTCTGCAAGAAGGCCAGAAACATTCTTTTATACTTTTCAATATCTCCTAAGAATGTTTTCGTTTTATTTATGTTCTAAGCTAAAATACACAACAATGAAAACGAAAAAAGATAATAAAAAAGAGGGGAAAATGCCAAACCAAACAATTACTTTCACATTAGAAAAATATTTGGAATGATTTTCATTCAAGCTTGTCTTGAAAGCGTAGTGACGCGGCACAGAGTGTTTGTCAATGCTTCTGTGTCCTGTTAGTGTCCCATGACCAGTGGTGTCCCCCAGCGATCAGTACTATGCCTAACATCTTTATTGATGACCTGGATGAGGGGATCAAATCTCCCTTTAGTAAGTTCACAGATGACACCAAGCTGGGGGTTACTGTCGATCTGGTGGAGGGGAGGAGGATGCTGCAGAGAGATCTGGACAGGCTGGGTCAATGGGCAGAGGCCAACAGGATGAGGTTGAACAGGGTCAAGGGAAGGATCTGAGAGATACTGGCCAGTAGAACACGAGCCCACAAGGCCAAGGCCAAATTCATCTTGTCTTGTATTAGAAACAGAGTGGCTAGGAGGGTTAGGGAAGGGATTTGCACCCATATACTTGGCACTGGTGAGGCCATACCTTGAGCACTGTGGTTTTGATGTACTGCAGCATATCCAAAGAAAGGCAACAAAGTGAAGGGTCTAGAGCAAAAGTCACATAAGAAAAAGTTGAAGGAACTGGAGTTGTTTGGCCTAGAGAAAAGGAGTCTGAGGGGCAACATTATCATTCTTTACAAGTACCTGAAAGGACTTTGGACCAAGAGGGAGAGCATCCTCTCCTCACTGGTAGCAAGCATTTGGAAGAGAGGCAGTACTGCAGGCTGCACCATGGGTGCTTCAGGCTGGAAGTTAGGAAGAATTTCTTCACCAAAAGGTTATCAAGCACTAGGATAGTCTGCTCTAGGCAGTAGTGGAGTCACGGACCCTGGAAGTATGTAAAAGACATAGATGTAACTGCTGAGGGACATGGTTTGGGGTGACTTGGTAGTGCTGCATCAAAGGGTGGACTTGACTATTGTAAAGGTCTCTTTTAAGCAAATATCTTCTATGATTCTATTATTCTGTGATTTTTGCCAAGTAACCTATGATTAAAATTGAGTTATTTCTCTCTCTCTCTTATTTCCCACCTTTAAAATGAAACTATAGATAGATAGATAGATAGATAGACAGATAGATAGATAGATAGATAGATAGATAGATAGATAGATCGATAGATAGATCGATTGATCAGCAGTTACATAATTTCTACAATAACTGCTCAGTACCCCTGTTTTGGATTCTCCAAAATATATTAAAGTCGTATAAAATCTTTTATTGATACATGTGCCAAAGATTAATGAATAAGACAAAGTACCTCTCACCGAGCAAAACTTTATTTGCTATTGCTTAAAGCCTTGCAAAATTTTATTCATCACTTTTCCCCTAAAGTAGTAATCGTGCCCTACAGTTGGCATTTTTGTGCTTGTTAGTCAAAGCTCTGCAGATAACACCAATGTTATTTCTTCTTTAATTGGGAGAGGTGAAATTTTATGGCAATTCTACATTAAAAATGCTTCCTTTGTATTTACTTTTTAATTCCCAACAACATAAATGCAGAAGACCTCAGGTCTTCACAAAGGCACACAGATGTCCTCTGTGTATGTAGAAAAATCTATTTTATATATAAAAACATTCAACTCTCTCAGGCAACTACTGTTGAACAATCAACATTGTAGTGACTACAAATTATTCTGTAATTTAACTGCTGTGTTTTACATTATACAAATAATGCTGAACTTACTTTTTCCTTAATTTTGTCTAATAGTTTCTGTTATAACTGCTTTATTACAGTAATTCTGACACTGCATGAACTCATTGTGATTAAAAGTCAATGTATACATGAAGGTTTAGGTCACGGTTTCATGGTGGTCTTGGCAGAGGTGATTGGATTCTGTGATCCTAAAGGTCTTTTTCAATATAAACTCTTCTGTGATTCTATGATTCTGTTTCAAAAAGTTCTAATGGTGATAAATTGTCTTATATTTGCTTTAGGGCGATGTCTATGTAAATGAACTGAAGACTATGCCCGTGTAAAAGAACTTTAATTATCTCTTCAGTTAATTCTTTAATAAAACAATAGATGATTTTGTTCAATTTGAGCTCAATTAATACAGCAGTTGTTGAATACAGATAGGCTGATAATACAACTACAAAACGCGGTGAGACAGGCTCATGTACCTTCCAGGCCCTGTGCTGCTGAATATGCGTATCATGAAAGATATGTAGATATTAGCCACAGTACCAGCTCCTTTGCTGCACAACCTGCCTCCAAATCTAAGTTCTCCTTTCTTCCTACTTTCCTTCTTTTCTTTCCTTCTTTTCTTTCTTTCTTTCTTTCTTTCTTTCTTTCTTTCTTTCTTTCTTTCTTTCTTTCTTTCTTTCTTTCTTTCTTTCTTTCTTTCTCTCTCTCTTCCTTTCTTTCTTTCTTTCTTTCTTTCTTTCTTTTTCTTTCTTTTTTCTTTTCTTTCTTTCTTTTCTTTCATTCTTTCTTTTTGCCTTCCTTTCTTTCTTTTTGCCTTCCTTTCCTTCTCTTTTTCTTTCTCCCTCTCTTCCTTTCTCTTCCTTTCCCTTCCTTTCCCTCCCTTCCATCCTTCCTTCCTTCCCTCCAACATGAAAAAATGGGCCTATTCATAGAATCTGAGATTCATTAGGAATCAGAAGGGACCTCGAAAGATCATCTAGATGTTCTTGCCCAGATGCCAGACTCTCCCCTGCCCCTTGTTGTCCCTCACCCCATCTCTCTCTGCCCAGCTCTCCAGCCTGTCCAGCTCTCACTGAATGGCAGCACGGTCTGCTGGGGGGTCGGCGACACCACCCAGCTTTGTGTCATCAGCAAACTTGCTGGCAGTGCCCCCTGATCCCTTATCCAAGTCATTAATGAATAGATTGACGAAGACTAGCCCCAGTACTGATCCTTGGGGGGACATTAGGCTAAGGTTTGGAATCTTTTGAATTATATAACCTTAGTAGGCCACAGTTGTCTCGTACATTTCACATTCAACCTCACAATTGTCAGTGAATTCAAAGGAACCATGAGGCTGTATTCATCTTCTCTTATGGCTTCCTACAATGTTTTACATCAGTTAGGTTTACATCTATATATATGCTTTATTTTATCTTGCCTATAATAAGAAGTCACAAGCATCCAGAGCTTACATTAGATTTCTCCCTTTATTCCTTGAAAACATACAACCGACAGGTTTTATCAGCTCTCCATTGTGTTGCTGGCCATTGATGTTTTACCTGGATTTTCCCCTGGATTTCCATCCGACTCTCATGCATTTGCAGTGAAAAGGAAATATTCCAGACTGCACTGACCTACTCGATATGAATTTCTGCTCAGCCTGCCTCATATGATGTCGAGGTTGTTATGTAAGTGCAAATCAGGCAGTCTGTGTGGTATTAACAAGTCTCCGTACCAACACTGTTTACAGACAGACGTAGGGGATGTCTGCCTCTTACACGACCTTACTGAACATGTCCCAGCGGCATAAGAGGATGAAGTCAAAAGAGGTGAATGAAGAGAAGTAGCCACCTACCTGGATAAGTGAATAACTCTCACAGTTGTCAGTGGGTTACCCTTTCTGCCCTGCTACTCAGCATGATCTTTACAAGCCTCCTTAGAAGGGTTTTTTTCACTGAACTCTCTTAATAGTGGCTTTCTTGCAGAATTTGAAATGTAAGTGTGACTTTAGATGGAGAGTTTTTTAAACACTCACTGCTAATGTGAGTTTTCAGGCTGTTTTAAGCAGAACTGTAACTAAAACAATAAAGACACTGCTAAGAAATGTTAAAGTCATAGATTAAAAAGTACGAGAAGCCAAGAACTGGGCTACCATTACCAACCAGTAACACAAAGTAGTTTTACTTTAAATAGTATATACACATAGATATATGCAAACTCACTTGTCTAAACTTTCAGTTAAAATACAAATTGAGTTGAAAAATACACAAAATCCATCTCTCACATCCAAAAAGTCTGCAGTTCCACCCTATTCATTACAAATATCTCAGAGTGGTGATACCTAAGCTTCTTTGTGGTTCACAGAATCATAGAATCACACAATCATCAGGGATTGGAAGAGAGCTCAAAAGATCATCCAGTCCAGTCCCCCTGCCACAGCAGGATCACCCAGACCCAGTGGCACAGGAACACAGCCAGGTGGGTCTGGAACGTCAGCAGAGAAGGAGACTCCACAACCTCCCTGGGCAGCCTGTTCCAATGCTCCGTTATAATCAAAGCCCCAGCAGAACAAAGCCTTGATCTGGGTAGAATGGCAGTCTGATCCAGGCCACAGTGAGTTTTATCTGCATTTGTGCTTAAATGTCTTTCCTACAACTACCCTGTTAATGGCTAAGTAGTTACCACGATGACAGGGATATCCAATTGCCAGTACCACAAGGAACTTCAGCAAATCACAAGCATGTATTTTGTACCCTTCCCATGACTGATACAAAGCAGAGAGGTCATGCACACATCAAGTGTGCTCTGGTAGTCAAGCCTAATTAGTTTCCATGCTCTGAATTCATTTTTAAACTACGGTGAGTGCATAAGTAGTAACGACCACTTAACATCTGGCAGAGCATATGCCAGAAGTGAATCCATATAGCAGCAGGCAGCACATGGTAGCAGAACGGGGAGATAGCAAGGAGCATGGAAGTCTGTGTGTCTAAACAGAAAAGAAACCCCAAGAAAAGCAAGACTTTAAAAACTCGTTGTAATTAGGCAGCAATAGCAGCCATTCCCTGCTTGCCAGCTCAACTTTCCCTCACGATAGGTTTTCTTTTCCAGATTTATGTCAATATTAATACTCATTAATTTATAAACCTGTGCTTTTCAGGCTGTGAAAACCAGATTGCACTGAAAGAGGATAGAGTAGCCAACTACAGTGTTAGCAGAGCACTGAAAAAATTAACTGGTTTCCAATACTTCCCTTCCTTTTCAGTTTCTCCCTCCAACTACACTATGGATATTCTTCTCCCCTTGTCTCAGTTTTACTGAGACTTCATCCCTCAGTAAATTAGATGATCCTGCTGTGGCAGGGGGATTGGACTAGATGATCTTTTGAGGTCCCTTTCCATCCCTAACGGTTCTATGTTTCTATGGAATCCTTTCTTTACCTCTCTGCTTTATCACTATTAAGCTATATGATTTCTACCATTACAACTCACAGATTCCCTCAACCTTGATTTAATTTTCACCCAGTATTTCCTGACAGATTATCTTTTAATCATCAAGATTTAGCATTTGAAAACTTGAGCTTTTCTCTTTTTCTCAGCCATACTCTATTTCCTTCCTTCTCCTGGTCTACTCATACTAACAGACAGCCAATTAGTGCACCCCTCAAACTCAGTGCACTGAGTGATTATTACACACGAGTTCCTTTTCAGCCTCCTTAAGGCTCTAATTGCTCCTGGTTTTGGTGCAACACACACACTGGAAAAGTGATTCCTTTAGATACCTACAGGTAAAAATGGAAGGGGCTCATGCATCGGTGTCTTCTGAGTCCTAATGACCATTACCTGAGGCATCACCTGCAAAGCACACTTCGGACACTACCCTGTATCTGAAGAAATCTTTTACAGCATGTTAAACAAATAAAACAATGAGGAACACAGATGGGTAGTGAAGGAGTATACATTGCAGAGCAATCCTTCTTTCATCTTGAGGGTTCATCCTGTCCCAGATGCATCAGATGTGCTGTTCTACTCATCTCGCTCCCTGCCTGCCCATTCAGAGCCCTGACAGAAGCTTTATACTTAGAAACAACAGAGTTTCTCCCGTTTTCATTTTGTCTTTTTGCATCTCTGAATCCTTTAGCGGTTCCCTATCACCTCCTGCCATGGATTCAAGCTTCACATGTGGGAATATAAGAAAAGGATCTTGCTTAATGCATACAGGGAGGATAAAGTAGACTGTAGAAAATTAGCATTACTACTTTTCTCGCCTGCTGGAGAGCAGCGGAGGAGAAAGAGACCTGGGGGTCCTGGTGGCCAGCAGGAAGAACATGAGCCAGCAATTTCTGTCGTGGCCAAGAAAGCCAGTGGCATCCTGGGATAGATTAGAAAGGATGTGGTTAGTAGATTGAGAGAGGTTCTCCTTCCTCTCTACTCTGCCCTGGTGAGACCACATCTGGAGTACTGTGTTCAGTTCTGGACCCCTCAGTTCCAGAAGGACAGGTAACTGCTGGAGAGAGTCCAGTGCAGAGCCACAAAGATGATGAAGTGAATGGAGCATCGTCCCGAACAGGAAAGGCTGAAGGAGTTTGGTCTCTTTAGCTTATAAATATGGAAAGGGTGGGTGTCAGGAGAAAGGAGCCAGGCTCTGCTCAGTGGCACCCAATGCTAGGACAAAAGGGAAAGAGGTGTCAGCTGGTACAGAGGAAGTTCCACATGAATATG
>VZRI01007504.1:9732-19980 GCA_013397515.1 Upupa epops | reverse complement strand
GGTTGTGGAGTCTCCTTCTCTGGAGACATTTCAAATCCATCTGGACTGTTCCTGTATGACTGGATCTAGGTGATCCTGCTCTGGCAAGTGGATTGGACTGGATGATCTTTCAAGGTGCTTTCCAATCCCTGTCATGATGATGGCTGTAGAGTGTCTTTTAGACCACAGTCTTGACAAGGTGTACTCTGATTTGATGATTAGCAAGTAGACTTTTAAATATTTAAAAGAAGAGAATATTACAGAGTTACAGAATCACTATGTTAGGGATAGGAAGGGATCTGGAAAGATCATCCAGTCCAATCCCCCTGCCACAGCAGGATCACCTAGAACAAGTCACACAGGAACACAGCCAGGTGGGTCTGGAACCTCTCCAGAGAAAGAGACTCCACAGCCCCCCTGGGCAGCCTGTTCCAGTGCTCAGGTACCCTCCCTGGGAAGAAGTTCCTGCTGATATTGATATGGAACCTCCTCTGTTCCAGCTGGCACCCAGTGCCCCTTGTCATACTTTACACAAAGATAAATGTTGAAGTAATTCCATTTTTTTAAAGAGTGCTTTCTTACCAACTAAACTGCATAATTTCCCTCTTCCAATCTCTTATCAGTACTTGAAGTGAATCATACCTCATTTCCTCCTTTGACTCATACTAAGCAACAAGGCTCATAGCATCACGGCATGTTTTTACTACTGCTGTTATAATTATCATAATAACAGCAGCGGGGGGTAGCAGTCGTGTAAGTACCCATTTCTGAGCTGTTCTAAGCACACGTAGCAACATGATGGCCTTTGTCAAAGAGAAATAGATGTAGTAGATCAGAAATGTTTAGGAAACAATTTGACAGTACTGTTTGACATGTAAGAATCTGGGGTGGTAATAGCTTTATTGGGTCAACTTCCTATCTATTACAAGTGCTTTTGTCTCTTAACTTTTCTGTTGGATGGAGCCAGGCTCTTCTCAAGGTCATCTGGGGATAGGACAAGGGGCACTGGGTGCCAGCTGGAACAGAGGAGGTTCCCTCTCAGTCTCAGCAGGACCTTCTTCCCAGGGAGGGTCCCGGAGCACTGGAAGGGGCTGCCCAGGGGGGCTGTGGTGTCTCCTTCTCTGGAGATGTTCCAGCCCTGCCTGGATCTGTTCCTGTGTGACTTGGTCTGGGTGATCCTGCTGTGGCAGGGGGATTGGACTGGATGATCTTTCCAGGTCCCTTCCTATCCCTAATGATTCTATGAATACTACACTCCGGGATGTATAAATATAATCCTTTGGTATTTTAAAGATAAAATAAAATTAAATTAAGTTCAATTAAATGGAATAACCCAAGCATTTCTGTTTATTATACTGTAGCTATCTCAGATTCCTTTCTACTATTATTACCTAGGATTTGGGATTTTAGCTGGGACATGCTTTTTTGATTCTTTCTTATTAAGTTGTGCATCAAAGTGTGATTTGAGAGAAGAAAAAAAATAAAGCCATCTTATCAGGCTTGGCTATTGAAAAAAGAAGGACAGAAAAGAGATCGTATTAGCGAGAGCCAGCAGTTTACTTTCAAGGTAAATTGCATGCATTCAGAGCTGAAAATATTCCCATGACAGCATCACCTCTGCAAACAGTGCAGTTCAGGCTGGTAGATTTCATGACATTATGCTACATTCTAGGCAATCACATGCCAAAAATACATCAGGCCTAATTAATCCAGTGCTTTGTAGATGCAGTCGTTTGGAAACGCTGACAACAGCCCTTGGCCAGGATGTTTTGTCAATATGGCTAGCAGATCTTGTCCCCCAAAACTGCAAGGTGACATAGGAGGAATTAATGTTGCTACAGGTGATGCTGGCCGTTTGCATTTTGCTTTCTCAGATTCCACAGTATTACAAATAATATTCCAATTTCTTATAACATAAAATCATGGAATCATTAGGGATGGGACGGGACCTTGAAAGATCATCTAGTCCAATCCCCCTGCCACAGCAGCATCAAGATGTGCAGGAACATATCAAGGTGGGGCTTAAATGCACTCCACACCATGCCCCAGGCAGCCTCTTCCAATGCTCCATTACTCTCACTGACAAGAAGTTCCTTCTGATATTGAGATGGAACTTCCTCCGTTCCAGCTGGCACCCATTGGCCCTTATTCTATCACCAGATGACCTTGAGAAGAGCCTGGTTCCTTCCTCATACCCACACCTAACAGATTTATAGACATGAATGAAGTCACTCCTCAGCCTCCTCTTCTCCAAGCTCAAGAGACCCAGCTCCCTCAGCCCTTCCTCAGAAGGGAGCTGTTCTTCCTTCATCATCTTCGTTGCTCTATGCTGGACACCCTCCAGCAGCTCTGTGTCCTTCTGGAACTGAGGGGCCCAGAACTGGACACAATACTCCAGATGCAGTCTCACCAGTGCAGAGTAGAAGGGGAGAAGAACCTCTCTCAACCTGCTAACCACCCCCCTATGATCCCCCCCAGGATTCTGTTGGCCTTCTTGGCCACAAGAACACATTACTGGCTCAGAGTCACCCTGCTGGTCAGTAGGACCCCCAGGTCCCTTTCTCCTACACTGTTCTCCAACAGGTCCGTCCGTAACCTATACTGGTGCCTGGGTCGGGGACTGTTGCAACACTATTATTCTGAACTTTCTCCAATCAGTTTACAACAGGTTATTTCTCTGGTGTTGTTTACCATGCATTAAGATTTATTTTGTGGAAGAAGAAAGGTCCAAAAAAGAGGGAGGCTTTGAATGGCTCACGAGAGGTGTGTGTCATACTGATAGAGGGGATGAGGAATTGTGTCATGGGGAAATGCTAGTGTTGACTTTGTCGAGTTCAATAAACAGAGGAAACTATGTTCCAAATAGTTTTCAGTGCCAGATCTTTATTGCTACCTTGAAAAAAAGGAACCAGAATGTGACCAAGGGTTTCGTTCTGTATGTGCTGCCTCATTTCAGATAGCGCACACCAAGCAGAAATGTGAAACTTATCACTTATAAAATAGACCCTGAGCGTTTTGTGCAGTACAAACTGCTGCACAAAAGGACATCTTTGCAGTTTACGAAACACATGACAAGCACAGAAAATATGTTAATAAAAGAATTCCTGTAGCACCCAGTTTAATTGCTCGCTAATTCCTATCAGTTAACACATTGCTTGCTGAGAATACTAATTGCAGTAGTTTGCTCGTAAGGCATCCATGGAGCCAGGCCCTTCTCAAGGTCAGCTGGGGATAGGACAAGGGGCAATGGGTGCCAGGTGGAACAGAGGAGGTTCCATGTCAATATCAGAAGGAACTTCTTCATAGTGAGGGTGACAGAGCACTGGAACAGGCTGCCCAGGGGGGTTGTGGAGTCTCCTTCTCTGGAGATGTTCCAGACCCGCCTGGATCTGTTCCTGTGCAGCTTGGTCTGGATGATCCTGCTGTGGCAGGGGGATTGGACTGGATGATCTTTTGAGGTCCCTTCTGATCCCTAATGATTCTATGATTCTATAGTAGAGGAAAAGAAGTTTTATTACCAGAGAACAAGAAAAGATTAAAAGACAGAGAAAGAGGAAAGAAAGAAATGAATTAATCCTATAAACTACTGAGAAGTGACCAGCAAAGTGATTTCTCCCCAATCCTGCTCCCTCCCAAATTGAGATGCTGCTGCAAAGCCCCATCCAACCGTCACCACAGCCCAGGGTTGAGAGAGAGAAAAAGAAAGGGAGATACAGAACTACAGAATCATTAGGGATTGGAAGGGACCTCGAGAGATCATCCAGTCCAATCCCCCTGCCACAGCAGGATCACCCAGACCAAGTCACACAAGAACGTATAGATTATCTTTCACCAGGCCCATGTGACGGGACAGCAGGGAGAGAGATGCTGCTCTGCAGTGAGCTGGAGAAGACCTTCTGCAGACCACGTGGTCATTTATAGAGTTATGGAAAGGAATATCCTGCTGTCCCGTGCCAAATGCCACCTGGATCATTGATATCAAAGGGGTGGGGGGTCACTACAGGTAATTTTGCAAGGATATTACATATGAATCTTTTTCAGTTCCAAGTGAACTCCCTAGAAGAACTCCTGTGAGCAGCTATATTACTGCAGGAAATCATCTAAATCTATCTAAAATGACTCTTAAATTATCAAAGATCAAAAGTCACATGATTTAAAATCAAAAGAAGACAGATATACTAAGGCCAGGCTTTTTCCTCTAAGTACAATCTTCAAAACCCTTGAAAGACTGAAATTCAACTTCCTAAAATCATGCTTCTCACTGGATGGAAGGAGAAAGCTTCCCTTAGTTGTGTGATGCTCACAACGCAATGGTTTCAGTCATGACAGCGAGAAACCTTGTTAAAACACCACAACACCCAGCAGCCCACCAATACAAACACATCACAACGATAAATAGAGAAGAAAGCAGTGTCTACTAAGAACTGGTTGTTGATCTGCTCAGCTTTTGTCTCTCCTCTGGTTTTGTTTTTCCTTAGTGCAGAATAAAGGGGTTGGAGTCTAAATTAAAGAAACCAAGACAGAGAAATTAAAACGAGTAATCCTTATACCTCTATGCAGTGTGGATGTTCTAAGCTTCAATTAAGGCACCGAGTGTGAGCGAATTTTGTTGTAACCTTGAACAACCTTTGATTTCCAGTCAGTTTTCAGATCTATTCAATCTTTATAACTCTGCTGCTGTTAAATGGGGTTGCAATGTTCTTACGAATAGGTAATCTCTATAGACCCTACCATACAGAATGAAACAGAGTGTTGTGTAATGTTAGATGGGTATATTTTTATTATAATGTCATCTGCTGCTAGGACAAGCAGCAATGGGTGCCAGCTGGAACAGAGGAGATTCCATATCAATATCAGCAGGAACTTCTTCCCAGTGAGTGTAAGGGAGCACTGGGACAGGCTGCCCAGCGGGGTTGTGGAGTGTCCTTCACTGGAGAAATTCCAGACCCACCTGGTCTGGGTGATCCTGCTGGGGCAGGGGGATTGGCCTGGATGATCTTTCAAGGTCCATTCCAATCCATAATGATTCTATGATTAAGCAAAATCTTAGTGTAGCACGCCTTTTTCATGGAAGGAAGGATATCCAGATCAGATGATCTCAACCCCAAAGTTTCCATCCTTTCCAAAGTGTGATGCTGTCATGAATGACAGTAACTGATAAAAGACGCATAACACAATCCTCGTGTAATTAGAAAGAGCAATACCAGCTTCCCTGAATTTCAAACACATGCATACAACAAACGCTTCGGCAGTTGGTGATCTTTTCAAATTCAAATTGTGTATGCAGTTTGAGTTATTACATTCTGGATTTCTTCATAGTTTCTTTGTAGGAACATTAAAACTGCAGCCACGCTGCATACACAGTGTTAACACGTCAATATGCCGTGCCTCCTGAAGTGTCTTTGCTTCTATTCAATCTTTTTTATCCGATTTCTCTTTCTTATTACAAGTAAAATGCAAAATAAGTGCGTTGCTCAATCGAGTTCTATGAAAACTTCTTGGATCTACTAGGAGGATAGGTTTTTAGTTTCACAGCATCTACTAGGAGGACAGGTTTTTAGTTTCACAGCAACAACCTCTCCTCCATTTCAAACTCAGTCTCTTGCTCTGTCTTTGATTTTAATCAGTTTCTCTCCCTATAGCTTTTTGTACACTTGTCTCTTTGCCATAAAGATGCTGTCTTATTATGATTATTCCATTACCTTTTTTATTCTATTTAAAAATATCTTCCTTCCTCCTTTTTAAATGCATGGTCACTCAACGGAGTCAGAAACATCTTGGGACAGATATAAAATAATCACTGCTAAAGTAACTGGTACCTTGAGCTTGAACAAAGGAATCCTGTTTTGCAAAACTGCAGGCTTAGTCCCACAGATAAATCATAGAATCATAGAATCATTAGGGATCAGAAGGGACCTAAAAAGATCATCCACTCCAATCCCCCTGCCATAGCAGATCACCTAGACCCCTTGGGCAACCTGTTCCAATGCTCTGGAATCCTCACTGGGAAGAGGTTCTTTCTGATATTTAGATGAAACCTCCTCTGTTCCAGCTGGCACCCAGTGCCCCTTGTCCTAGCAACAGATGACCGTGAGAAGAGCCTGGCTCCATCCTCCTGACACCCACCCCTCACAGATTTATGGGCATTAATGAGATCACTTCACAGGCTCCTCCAAGATCAAGAGACCTCAGATTTTGGAACAGGCTGGCCACAGATGTGGTTGGGTCACTGTCTCTGGAGGTGTTTAAGGTGAGGCTGGATGAAGTGCTGAGTGACATGAGCTAGATGTCAGATGTTTAGGGTTANAAGAACCTCTGTCAATCTGCTAACCACCCCCCTTCTGATCCCCCCCGGATGCTGTTGGCCCTCTTGGCCACAAGAGCACATCGCTGGCTCATGGTCACCCTGCTGGCCACTAGTACCCCCAGGTCCCTTTCTCCTGCACTGCTCTCCAACAGGTCAGTCCCCACCCTATCCTGGTCCCTGGGGTTGTTCCTGTCCAGATGATCTTTCGAGGTCCATTCAGATCCTTAGTGATTCTGTGATTCTATGATTCTTTGCAGCAAAAGCAGTGACACCTGTTTAACTCAGTTTTCTCCCAGACACCCACAGCCTGGTTTTGAAAGCTTTTTCATCTTACTCATGCTTGTCAGGCTCTGCAAATAGCAGTTCCCAATATTAAATTAGTTGATAGGTTATTTCTGATGGACTAAACTCAACATCTCTTAACTTGTCTGCATCCTTAGCTTCGATGCTCATGAAGTAATGATTTGAAATTGCATTTTCTATTTTCATCTAAATATATCTGTGGTGTATACATCATTACAGGTTCTTAAGAGTCCATTTGTGTTTTAATCATCTATATGACTTCTTGGCATCTGTGTAGCATGATCACCCTGTGAAATCTGAATTCTTATGCTATTATGGAAATCCAGGTTTATTCGCTTTAACAATCTCATTTAGTTCCTTTATCAATTCCTTTTGGCTTTATCACCCAAAGCTTTCTAGGCAGATTATACCATATTGCTTTACTGTTCTCACTAATACAGGCAAAGAATAACTCAAGTGACACAGTAATTATTGATGCAATTTCCCATGGAAAACATTCAACTCCTTGAAAAGACTTAAGTTAAAAAAGAATCAATCAAACCATCTTAGAAACACAAACACTGCATTGACATATCATCACCTCAGGCCACATCTTGTGAGACCCCATCTGCAGTCCCACATCCATTCTGAAGCCCCCAACACAGGAAGGAGATGGAGCTGTGTCCAGAGGAGGGACACGAGGATGAGGGGAGGGCTGGAGCACCTCTCCGATGGGGACAGGCTGAGAGAGTTGGGGCTGTTCAGCCTGCAAAAGATTTTCCTGGGAGATCTTATAGCAGCCTTCCAGTCCCTGAAGGGGGCTACAGGAAAGTTGGGGAGAGGCTGTTTCCAAGGGCTTGGAGTGGAACAGGATAGGATTAGATGGGGTATGAGGAGGAAATTCTTCACAACAAGGGTGCTGAGACCCTGGAAGAGGTTGCCCAGGGAGGTTGTGACTGTCGCTCCAGTGTCCTGGCAGTGTTCAAGTCCAGTCCTGGCTGGAGCCTTGAGCACCCTGGTCTAGTGGGGGGTGTCCCTGCTCATGGCAGGGGGGTTGGAACTAGATGATCTTAATGGAGCTTAAGGCTGTGACCCCTTGTCCTGTCTCCACTGTCCAGGAAGAAAAGACCGACCCCCGCCTGACTCCAATCCCCTTTTAGGGAGTTCCAAACAGCAATGAGGTCACCCCTGAGCCTCCTCTTCTCCAGGCTAAACAGACCCAGCTCCATCAGCCTCTCCTCGTAGGGCTGACCTTCCAGCCCCTTCACCATTCTAGTTGCCCTTCTCTGGACTTGTTCCAGCCCCTCGACATCCTTCCTAAACCGGGGGGCCCAGAACTGAACACAACACTCCAGGGGCGGTCTAACCAGTGCTGAACTTCTGGTTNTGCTCACAATGGATTCCAACCCATCACCAATATCATCAATGAAGATGTTGAACAGGACCGGACCTAACACCAACCCTTGGGGGACACCACTAGTAACGGGTCGCCAACATTGTTGAATGGCAGCACAGTCTGCTGGGGGGCCAGTGACACCACCCAGCTTTGTGCCATCAGCAAACTTGCTGACAATGCATCTTAATCCCTTAAGCTGTACTTAAAAATAAAACCCCTGCTGTATTTTAACATGAAGACATCTTTGCTAAACACTGACATGAAGTTATAATTTATTTTACGGTCATTATCTTTTGGAAGGGGAAAACAAAACAAAACAAAAGAGTACTTGAAGTTTAGTCCTGGAACTTAGTCTTTGCCAGACAACAGAGAGCGATGAATAGACCATTCGATATCCAATTCTCTCTGAATTAGCACTGTAAACCTTATTTTCAAAGTATTTTTACCCAAAACATCTATGTCTAGAGGACATGATTACCTATCAGGTGTGCTGGTTTGTCTTGAGAAATGCTTCACATTTTCTGGGAAAAAACACTGTGAAGGATTACCCGACCTCACCCTCTCAGGCGAAGAAAACTGTTCCCTTGAGGTTGATGATTTGGCTTCCTCCCTATGTCATTCTAAAGAAGGGCAGATACATCTTCCAAATTCAATTATGGAGAGGCGACACCATCATTTCCTCTTAATATAACAGTTTATCTTGTATTGTGGTGATCAGGAACGCCAGGCTAATGAACAAAATGTGAAGCATATGGGGATAGGGAAGGTAACTCATCAGGTCAAGACACGAAGTAATACATCCTAGGAAAACTGAACACTAAGTGACTTGTTTGCAATGAATGAGGTCATCTGTGCATGCACTAGATTCACTTTAATTGACTTCTTAAGCAAAAATATCTTACTGGATTTTAATATGTTACCTGGATTTAATAAATCTCATGACTTTTTATTAATTTCAAATGAATTTCATAGAAATATAGAATCATTAGAAGTGCAAGGGACCTTGAAAGATCATCCAGTCCGAACCCCCTGCCACAGCAGGATCACCCAGACCAAGTCCCACAGGAACACAGCCAGGAGGGTCTGGAACATCTCCACAGAAGGAGATGTTTCACAACCCCCCTGGGCAGCCTGTTCCACTGCTCTGTTACCCTACCTGGGAAGAAGTTCTTTCTGATATTGATATGGTCCATCCTGTGTTCCAGCTGACACCCACTGCCCCTCGTTTTGTACTGCCTTGTCCACACAGCTTCATGCAATTAAGTGTATGGAGAGAATTGCTTGGGGTTTGTCTCTACATAACTGCATCTGTTCTCACACTGTTCTTACTCTGCAGGCAGGTAAAGCAGAGGCCTCTTTGAAGCATCTCCTCATGAAAAATACACTAGTCAGCATAGTTAAGGTTTTCCTGAACCTCTTGTCTTAAATTCTATCAGTAAGCATCTCATTTTTGACAAAGAAAGACCAGACTCCTGACAGAATTTCTCTTCCGAAGGATGGGAAGAGAGGAACTAGAAGGGAGAGCTTAACGCTGCTCTTTCCAGAAGCAAAGCTTGTCATAATTAACGTGAAATAAATACCCTGCTCTAATTTTGTCTCATGTTTTCCATCTCATGACTGAGAGCCCAGCCAAAGCAGATTAGTCATTTTGCAATCACTTGCATTGTTCACATCTAGAGAATAAGCTCATTACCATTACAATCCAGGTTGGGAAATGGGTAGGTCAGAAGCTGAAACATCTTGGCTGTCCATTATTCTCTACAATATGCCAAGTTGCTAAGGAAGACACGTCTGAAGTAGCTTCATTCTATTTGTGCATAGAAAGTCAGAGACAGATACCATTGTGGTGCCTAAGGGAAGGTCATGCTCTATGAGCACAGCCTGGTTTAGAGCTGAAGGCGTCACACATCTGGACGTATCAGTTTCAGAGGGAGATGATGGAGTGCATTCCAGGCTGCAAGCACTGCAGTAAGGACAGAGTTCCTTTTTCTGATAGAAGCTGAAGAAAAGGTTGTAAATTTCTGGAGCCACTTGCTTTTTTTCAGTCTCTTTCTCCACCGTCGTTTTCCCTCCTTGCTCCTATCAAACCTAGTTGCAGGGTACATTTTGATAGAAAAAAAAGCACTATACTTTTAAATTGGGATGGAATTCTCAGTATTCGAACGTGATCCCCCAATATAGGGTTTGCTTTTTATATCAGAACTGACTGCAGGTCTTCAGTAATTAAATACCCTCATTGTTTAAGTAATTGGAAAGCAGACTGTGCTGTCATTCAGTGAGACCT
>VZRI01007503.1:164738-175091 GCA_013397515.1 Upupa epops | reverse complement strand
CACTAGTGCTGATCCCAGCCAGGATGCCATTGGCCTTTGGTGCCACCTGGGCACCCTGCAGGCTCACATTCAGCCGGCTGTTGACCAGTACTGCCATGTATTGAGCAATACATCATCTGCTCTTGAAGCCTAACGTTTCCGTTGGCAATAAAAAAGGAGATGACTGTTATTTATCTGGTTTCACATGCCAGACGTTATCAGCCCTCTCTTCAGCAGTGGCTGAGCGCCTCCGGTCTCGAGATAAACTAGTTAACACTACAAATGCTGTAAAAGCAAGATATGATCAATCGGGGGAGATATTAAAGGCTTTTCTGAATCTAATTTCAAGTTTGCCTTCCAAAGTTCAAGGGTACCTAAGAAAGCTGAAGGCAGGGAGATCTCTTCCCTGAATTAAAATGCATTTCACCGCTACATGAAACCAGTCGGAGCAGTCACTTTCAGCCACACCAGCTCTATGCTAATAGATGTGTAAGACCGGCACAAAGCAGCTCCCTTCAAAGAGAAGTGGAAATACAAGATAGAATCGAGGTACCAGGCGAGGTTGGGGACTGAGCTGTTGGAGAGCAGGGCAGGAGAAAGGGACCTGGGGGTCCTAGTGGCCAGTAGGGTGACTTTGAGCCAGCAATGAGCTCTTGGGGCCAAGAGGGCCNAGAGCAGCTCCCTGCTGAGGAAAGGCTGAGGGAGCTGGGGCTCTGGAGCTGGGAGAAGAGGAGGCTGAGGGGGGACCTCATTCCTGTCTCTCAATCTGTGAGGGGTGGGTGTCAGGAGGATGGAGCCAGGCTCTGCTCAAGGGCATCTGGGGACAGGACAAGGGGCACTGGGTGCCAGCTGGAACAGAGGAGGTTCCCTCTCAATCTCAGCAGGACCTTCTTCCCAGGGAGGGTCCTGGAGCACTGGACCAGGCTGCCCAGGGGGTTGTGGAGTCTCCTTCTCTGCAGACGTTCCAGCCCCGCCTGGCTGTGTTCCTGTGCCACTGGGTCTGGGGGATCCTGCTGTGGCAGGGGGATTGGACTGGATGATCTTTCCAGGTCCCTTCCTATCCCTAAGGATCCCACATTAGTATTTTTAGTGATTCTGTATCTTGGCAACGATGGGTCATCCCACTGGATATCCCATTTTTGTTGGCATAACTGATCACTGGTTTGAGTTCAGTTCAGAAGCCAAACTGAACCACAGGAGGGACGTCTGCTCCTTTTGCTTTCCTTTATGTCTTTGCTTTCTGAAAGCACAGGAGACGTCTGACTTTGCTGGATCAATCACGTCAAATCATTTTATCCTGATACTGCTGCCAGCTGCTCTGCCCCTCTGATGCATTTCAAATAGCAGCATCACAACAACCCAGATGGAAAGAGGTTAGGGAAGCAGGCTGACAGTCAGACTGACTACAGGAGCCATCCCTGCTGCTGTCCCAGCTTCGGGTGCAGGGTTGCACACCAGAACTGGCCCCTGTGCATGTGGTCTGCAGCCGCTGGGCCAGGGAAGTGGTGGGAATGAAGAGTAACTGGAGAGAGAGCATGAGCTTTCAGACAGATCTCTCCTTGGGTCTGCTCTGCTGTGTTGCCTTGCTCCCTATCAGAGGCAGGAACAAGCAGCCGGGGGCACAGCTAGGGCTTTAACATCAGCACTGGTTTCAGCGTGCATCAAACCCTCCGTCTTAATCTAAACCTAGAGTCAATATGGACCAGCCTAACCTCATGAAAGCCTCTGCATCATTAAAGATCCAATTAAGAACTGCTTGAGGCCCTGGGTGCTGGCTATCAGCCCTGGGTGCTGGCTATCAGCCCTGGGTCGGACAGGGTAAAGGCAGAACTTTCACTCCGAGTGACCACCACCTAGGGATGAAAGCTCCCACCGCTTAGCAACTGACAGCTGAGTCCGCCTGCAAGGGTCACACTTAGCTAGTCCTGTGTTTGGGGGTCTCTAAAACTGATTTGGATCTTATTTTGATTTTATTTAATCATTTTTCTCAACAGGTGCTGCCCGGGCTGTAAAATCCCCTGCTCTGGTACAATGTGTGTGCTACGGGGACACCTCCTCCCGCCTCCAACTCTAGACTAAATGGGCAAAGGTTTGTAGGAAGGAAGAGATTGTCCGGAATTTGAGGAGGAAATTTCACGTTTGCTTTCTTAACACCATTTTGATTAGGAAAGCAGAACACAAACGGGATTGAAAATGCATGAAAATTCCAGCAGGAAAACCAGTGTTACTCCAACGATCCGCACGTCAGAGTGTTCTCTGCATAGAGTTACTCACACGTCCACTGGAACGGCAACGTACAGCCCTCAAAGCCCACGCCCTGACTCATTTCTCCATCAATCCTTCCTTAGAATCAACTGATGAAGTACTGAACCATCCTTCCATGGATCCCCCCTTCACTAGAAAAGGAAAACTAATCCCAAGCGTTCCGAACTCCCACGTGAATCCCAACTTGCACTCTTTGCTCAAGGTGTAAAGGAAAGAACACAGCAAACATTTGAGGCTGGAGACCTCTCTGCTTACCAGCACGTTGACAGTGCAGCTCATGCGGTTCTCCTTGTTCTCATCGTGCATTATGGTCCTGTAGTCCAGCAGCCTCTCCATTAAGCGGACAACGAGCTTGACGAAAGTTTCTCCGCTCTTGGCGAGGTATTTGTGTTTCCTGCAGTGCTCCAAGAGACTGAAAACCCAATCACAGTCACCTTGTTAACCGCACGCAGCGAAAAAACCCCTTGACTCAGGTGCAATTGCAAAGCTTACGCCTCATTAACAAAGAGTAATTATTTCTGGGCTACAAAGTTCATTGGAGTCTAATGGCTCTCTCGCCCGACTCTGCCGTCACATCTATCTCGCCGCTGATCAACACTCACATTTTGTCGAATAACACTTTGTACTGTTCATCTCCTCTGCCTCCTTCCACTTCGTGATCCAGTTTGGTGATGATCTCGTTTTCAAACTGTAATGAAACAGAGCCAGGGAAATAATCAGATGGCAAACCCTTCGCTTTATTACCGTCACCTCGACGCTTCACAGACCGGCAGGGCCTCTCGGTGAGACGTGGAAGTGGCTGTTTGAAAGCTTGATTGACTTGAAGGGTTTGGTATTAGATCATCCATGAGGTTCTCCTGCCCTACAAGGACGTTTGTTTCCTTGTGGAAGGAATCCTGGGTTAGGTGGTTAAATGGAGTGTAAATATTTCCCTTAGAAAGAGCTACATGAGGGGATTAATGACAAGAGTCACAGGGTCCTCCTGGCTGGAAAGGACCTCCAGGATCAGCAAGTCCAGCTCTCATCCCAACATCTCCCCAACCCCCAGACCATGGCCTCAAGTGTTCTAGCTACTCAGTTTTTAAACCCCTCCAGGGATGAGGACTCCATCCCCTCCCTGGGCAGCCTGGTCCAGTGCCCAACCACTCTCTCAGCAGAGACCTTCTTCCTCAGATCCAATCTCACCCTCCCCTGATGCAGCTTGAGGCTGTTTCCCCTCGCCCTATCATTAGGGTGTGGGAGAAGAGACAGCAGCAGCCTCACTACAACCTCCTGTTAGGTAGCTGCTTCGTTATGCCCGAGTGATTTAAAGATGAAACCTCCAACCTCAAGATGCCGACATTCCAAGGGCTCTTCTGCTCCCCAAAGGATCGAGGGAATCACAGAACCACTGGCTGGAAGAGCCCTGGGAGGTCAGTTTGCCCAACCTCCCAGGTGATGCAGGATGGTTGCCAAGTCTAGCTCAGGCCAGCTGGGACTCGTGTAGCCAAGTTCTGAACGTCTCCATGGATGGGTGCCTGCACAGCCTCTCTTATTCCACTCCCTCACAGCTTTCCTTGTGAAGGAGTGAATGAGGAATGAAGCGACATGAGGTCCTTAATCCAGTGAATCCATTATTCAATAAAATGACAGGGACATGAGAAAAGGAAGAATAATGCAATCCACCCCCTCCAAGAAGCAAACGCAAGCTGAGCGCTGTCGTTCCTGCGGTACAAGGACGTGTCAAGCAAAACGCTGAAGCAACACAATGATGGAACGGGGAACTTGTGGAATTCATGTTCTCTAACGAGACCAGAACGAATGGGCTTCCCACTGCGATGTGAAAAATGACCCCGGCTGCCAGGGAGAGCCCCTTAGGTGATGTATTTTTAGCAGGAGGTGACTCAGATGAAGAAGAGCAATTCCATTTGTCATAGAGGAGCATGGATAACCCTCCTGATAGCAATTTTACTCCAATTGGTCATCTGGGGACAGGACAAGGGGCACTGGGTGCCAGCTGGAGCAGAGGAGGTTCCCTCTCAATCTCAGCAGGACCTTCTTCCCAGGGAGGGTCCCGGAGCACTGGACCAGGCTGCCCAGGGGGGCTGTGGAGTCTCCTTCTCTGCAGACGTTCCAGCCCTGCCTGGCTGTGTTCCTGTGCCACTGGGTCTGGGGGATCCTGCTGTGGCAGGGGGGTTGGACTGGATGATCTTTCCAGGTCCCTTTTCATCCCTAAGGATTCTATGAATTTCTGTAAACGTAGGCTCTGGTGGACCCCCCCCCCAGTGGGCTGCTGGGGTTGAGCAGAGAGAGACTCCAGGGGTTTCACGGGTTATTAACAGTGTCTGTGTCACTGTTCCTCGGTGCCTCTCAAGCAGCAGACGTGATGCTTGCCATGCAAGCCAGATGACCAAGTATCAGCTACCACAGCTGGTGCCGTCTACAGCTACCTGAACGGAGGTGGGGGTCGGTCTCTTCTCCCAAGGAACAAGGGACAAGAGGAAATGACCTCAAGCTGCAGCAGGGGAAGGTGAGGTTGGCCATGAGGGAATACTTCTCCCTGGAAAGGGTCCTCAGCCCTTGGCACAGGCTGCCCGGGGAGGGAGGTGAATCGCCATCCCGGAAAGAGTTTCAGACTCATGGAGATCTGGAGCTCAGGGACAGGGTTTAGAGGGGGCCTTGGGCCAGTGGGGTTCATGGTTGGACTCAGCGATCCTAAAGGTCTTTTCTAACCTAAATCATACAGTGGCCTGGGTTGGAAGGGACCTCTAAATGTCATCTACTCCAACACTGCTGCTATGAATAGGGACATCCTGAAGCAGATCAGGTTGCCCAGAGCCTTGTGCACCCTCACCTTGAGTATCTCCAGGGATTCCATGACAGTTAAAGTTCTTTCTGTGGCCTTTCCACAGGAGAACGTTTCACCAGCACACGTTAAGGTGGATGGTGCTAGCACCCAGTCCAGCAGCAACCCCTGTGTTGGAAGGAGCTGGAGAAGCACCGTTCACATTACAGCCAGTGCCACCTGCTGAGGCTCTGTGGAGGCTGAGGGAGTCTATCCAGCCCCATGAAGGAGTTTGACTCATCCTTGTGTTGACAGCAGAAGCTGGAGGGGTGATACTAGGATGATTACAGGAAACTGCTACCAATTTCTCCTTGCAGATGATCTCAGCTTCCCTGTAACACGCGTGTTTGAACTCGAGCAAAGGGAATATCCACCACTTCATTTGTCTGTTACAATCTCCTGTCTGGGAGGAAATAAATCGATAGGAACTAGGCAGCATCTTCAAGTGTCAGCTCAACTAATCGTTCCTGGGTTCAGGGTTACCTGAAGCGTGGTCAGGCTGTATGTGCAGCGCTGCCTGACAACTTAATCTGGGGGTAGATGAGGAGGACTTCCAACCGACCAAGTCTGGTTTGCTATGGGATGAGTTTTGCCACATAAAATTCACCTGACAGGTAACAGCACACAGAATCACGGGATCATTCAGCCTGGAAGAGACCTCACCCGGTGCAACCACCAACCCAACCTCCCCCTGCCCACTAAACCCTGTTCCCCAGTGTCACATCCACTTGTTAGCTGAACAGCTCCAGACACAGAGACTCCAGCCCCAACCTGGGCAGCCTGTTCCAACCCCTGAGCACTCTGTCAGGGATGATATTTTTCCTGATGTCCACTCTAACCCTGCCCTGGTGCAGCTTGAGGCTGTTTCCTCTTCATCTATTGCTGGTGACTTGGGAGAAGGGACTGACCCCCACCTCTCCACTTTCTCCTTTCAGGTAGCTGCAAAGAGCAGGAAGGTCTCCTCTCAACCTCCTTTTCTCCAGACTAACCAACCCCAGTTCCCTCAGCAGCTCCTCAGCAGCCCTGTCCTACAGGCCCTTCACCAGCCTCACTGCCCTTCTCTGGACCCACTGCAGCACCTCGATGTCCTTCTTGCATTGAGGTGCCCCAAACTGACCCCATTACTCGAGATGAGGTCTCACCAGTGCTGAGTACAGGGGCAGCATCACCTCTGCTGTCCTGCTGGCCACACTGTTTCTGATGCAGGCCAGGATGCTGCTGGCCTTCTTGGCCACCTGGGCACCAGAAGTTAGTCCTAGTGCAGAGATTGCATACAATTTAGTTTGAGGGCAAACAAACCAGAGTGCTCTTGACAACGGAGCCAGAGCAGTGACAGCAGGGAGGAGCAGGCAGCAAAGTCAGGAGGTTGGGGCTTTTTATGCTTCAAATTCCACGTTTCAGCTGACTGACTGTTTCACCATGAACCCTCCTCTCTCCTGCTGTCAACCACGGGAGCCATCCTGTTCACCTGACCCAGCCTGGAAGAAGCCAAGCAATTCTCTTTCATCCTGTGGCTCTGACACATTCCCTTTGATCCGGAGGGTTTGCTAGTAAAACAGGCAACGGGGGAAGAGCAGAGAGGAGGAGGCGGCAGTAGAGGGACGACAGAGGGAAGCCGCAGCCCCACAGTGACTTTAGCATCGGACTCCTGCTTTGAGGTACGAGCTTCAAAGCACCTTACGAGGGAGAGGATAGAAACGGGGGACTCCTACTTTTAATTCAGTCTTTCAGTTCTAGAAAAACAAGAGGGATTTCTCTTCTTCATTTTATTTCAGGAAGAAGAGAAAACCCACCGAGCCCAACCCGTTCTGTCTGCGACTGGTTTTTCCAGGCAGACCGAGTCACACTGAAATGAGAAGGCTGGTTGTAACACAAACCACCACAGCGCTGAAGCCTCTGCAGATAAAACAGTCTTTCAATTCCTCCCCACCCCGTCAGGAGGTTTCTGCATCTGCTGGAGATGTGGAGCCAATCTAAAGCCTCGCTGATGGCACGGAGAAGGCTAGAGAATTGGATTTCTGGCAGATTAGTTTAACAGCAGCCAAGCATTTCAGTGTGGACGTTCTCTTTGAAGGCAATGCTGGATAGTGATCACAGAATGACTGAGGCTGGAAAAACCCTCTGAGCTCAGCCAGCCCAGCCCAGGACCTGACAAGACCCCATCAACCACACCAGGGCACTGAGGGCCACAGTGAAGGACAGTGAAGGACAGCCAGGCTGTCCTTCAACACCTCCAGACACGGGGACTCCCCCACTGCCCTGGGCAGTCCAGTCCAGGCTCTGAGCACCCTTCCCTGAGGAAGGGCTTCCTAACAGCCAACCTAACCCTCCCCTGGCAGCTTCAGACCCTGCCCTCTCATCCTAGTGCTGGGTGCCCGGGAAAAGAGCCTGACCCCCACCTGAGTTCAACCTCCCTTCAGGGAGTTGGAGAGAGGGAGAAGGTCCCCCCTTGGGTCTCCTGTTCCCCATGCTAAGCACCCCCAGCTCCCTCAACCTCTCCTCATCATCCTCTCCCTCCAGTCAAAGAAAAGGCAGTTATAGATGGAGTTACTCCATTGACAAGGGTGTCAACTGGGTGATCTTTCAGGCCCCCTCCAACCTGACCCACTCTATCCAGCAGTGAAAGGTCTGTATCTCACTGCTTACCATCTGGAAGCTCCGAGTAGAATGGAATTCACACTGCATCATATCGAAGAAGATGGGGATGGTGGCTTTCCGCAGCTCCGTTTCAGGGATAAGGGTCATCTCTAGGATGGGCCCCACCATTTCTGGGATGAACTTGATTTTATGCTGACCTTTAAGAGAAAAGAGGCATGGCAGAGTCAACGAGCAGCTACTGGCTTTGAGAGGTAACAACTGTCCTAACAGCCACCTGAATGCACTCTGACAGGGTACCACAGTCTTTTTCATGACACACGTATCATGCTGGAAGAGAAGAGCGTTAAGAGTGACCACCAGGAAGATGGAGACACCCTTTTCATGAGGGATCTCATAGAAAAGAGAGGGTGATGGATACAGGTTGCTCCTGGGGAGATGCCTGTTGGACTCCAGAGGGAAATTTTTCACTCTAAAAGCAATGAGAGACTGGAATGGTCTTCCCAGGGAAGTGCAGGATACACACATAGAATTATTGAGGCTGGAAAAGCCCTCTGAGCTCATGCAGGCCGGACCAGGACCTGACATCACCCCATCAGCCAGACCAGGGCACTCAGGGCCACAGCCAGGCTGTCCTTCAACACCTCCAGACACCTCTGTGGCCTCCTCTGGACTCACTGCAGCAGCTCTGTGTCCTTTTATCACACTCTGTTTCACACTGGACTTCTTCAGATTTGAGCTAATTCAAGGAGCCCACAGCTTCCTCGACTTTAAGATCCTCCTTTCACGGAGCAGCTACCAGTGCAGACAAGAGAAAGAGATCTGAACTCATTCTCATTGCACCGCGCTAGCAGTAATCACGCAGCTCTATAATTAGCAGTTTCTCTTTTGACCAGAACTAACATAAATCCCAACAAATGTAATCAAGAAGAAATCCTCAGCTAACAAAACACGCTGCATTTCCATTCGCTTTCTTTTTTAGCTGCTATAATTTCAGCGACTTGATTCGGTAAACTTCAGAATCCTATTAGCATTAGCAATCCTATTAGGGCAAATTAATACTCCTCTCAAACTGCCTGATGCTGGCTGTTGGGGAGGAATAGCAAGGGAGAAGGGAAAAGCTTCCTCCTGCCTCTCTGTCTGTCTATCTGTCTGTCTCTCTTCCAAGTGTTATTGCATTGGGCTCCTCAGGTGCCAGCCTGCTTGGATTGCCCCTGAACGGTGTCGAAGGCAATCTTTCAGATAGCAAAGCAGAGTGACAGAAGTTATTTGTCAGCCACACATTCACTGCCAGGGAGTTCTCGGTGGCTTTTTCCATCGCTTTGAGTGCAGGGACTCCCTTAGAAAAGAAACCAACGGCTTCTGGAGCTCAGAGGTGGAGAACGGCAAAGCCCTCTGAGCTCAGCCAGCCCAGCCCAGCGCCTAACAGCACCCTGTCAGCCAGACCAGGGCACTCGGGGCCACAGCCAGGCTGTCCTTCAACACCTCCAGACACAGGGACTCCCAAACTGTCAAGGCTCTGAGGAAGGGCTTTCTAACATCCAGGCTCTGCTCAAGGGCATCTGGGGACAGGACAAGGGGCACTGGGTGCCAGCTGGAACAGAGCAGGTTCCCTATCAACCTCAGCAGGACCTTCTTCCCAGGGAGGGTCCCGGAGCACTGGACCAGGCTGCCCAGGGGGTTGTGGAGTCTCCTTCTCTGCAGATGTTCCAGCCCCCCTGGCTGTGTTCCTGTGCCACTGGGTCTGGGTGATCCTGCTGTGGCAGGGGGACTGGACTGGATGATCTTTCCAGGTCCCTTCCCATCCCTAACGATTTTAGAACCCTCTGCTCAAGCAAAATCCTTGTCCTTGCAGCCTGTAGGACAACAGCAGCAACCGACCTCACTCCACAAACCAAAGCCAAGGTGCTTTCTTTCCTGGATAACATGTGATTTCCATTTCCCAGGTTCTTCTAATTTAAACTTGGGCCACAAAAAACCCAACAACAAACCGCTGAATAATTTGCCAGCAGCCTCACCTCTCGCTTGGGTCAGCGGCGAACATGCCTCACTAATTCCAGGAGTGTTATCTGTAATGACTTCATTTACGTAACGCTCCAAGTTCAGCTCTGCTTCTAACCCCGGCTCTGCCTCCAACGACATCAACGTCTCTGTCAGGACACCTCTTCTGACGTCAAGAGCTTGGAGGGAAGGGCTGGGCCAGCGGGCACCTTGCTGGGGGACAGTGGCGACGACAATTTCACGCCTTCTTCACCCATTTCACTTTGCCATCTCCCTCCGGCTGGGTCAGATGTCAACGACAAATGCAGGGGGCTCTGGGCTGCCTCTCCTGGCCCAGCTTTACTCCCCACCCCCCCATCGTTGTAAACGGGGGTGCAAGGTCTTTTGAACAGAGACCTGCTGAAGCCATTAGCCTGGAACGCATGACCGGGTGCCAGACTGCACTGTGGATGCTCAACTGCACCAGCTACCACTGTTAAGATCGCGGTGTGTGAGTTCCAGCAATGTGCTCTGGTGGCCAAGAGGGCCAACAGCATCGTGGGGTGGGGATCAGAAGGGGGGTGGTTAGCAGATCTACAGAGGTTCTTCTCCCCCTCTACTCTGCACTGGTGAGACTGCATCTGCAGTACTGTGTCCAGTGCTGGGCCCCTCAGTTCCAGAAGGACACAGAGCTGCTGGAGGGTGTCCAG
>VZRI01007503.1:116981-164707 GCA_013397515.1 Upupa epops | reverse complement strand
AGCAGGACCTTCTTCCCAGGGAGGGTCCCGGAGCCCTGGAAAGGGCTGCCCAGGGGGGCTGTGGAGTCTCCTTCTCTGCAGACGTTCCAGCCCTGCCTGGCTGTGTTCCTGTGCCACTTGGTCTGGGTGATCCTGCTGTGGCAGGGGGGTTGGATGGGATGATCTTTCCAGGTCCCTTTTTCATCCCTAACACTCTCTGATTCTGTCCTCATCGATGCTGGGACACACACAAGATGAGTGAGGAGCCACAAGTTTAACGCCACCAGCACAGCCTGTCCGTATGACAGAGAAGATGAGAAAAATGGAGCCGCTCAGCAGTACCGGGGCTGCTGTGGATTGGGGTCCTGCCTCCCATTTACCTTCCTCTCGCAGCTTTAGCTGGGAAGGGCAGCAATTTACTGACTCCCTCCATGTGTGAGATTTGGGCATTAACGATCCCAGCACTTAGAGAATCACAGGCATTAGAGCTCGAGGAGGTCACCGAGTCATCTACCTGGATAATCTCAGTTTAGAAAAACTCTATTAAAGAGAAGAGGCTTTTGTGACAGCACCCAAAGAAGGATTGAAGGAAACACCAGCCCTCACAGCAATCGATTCACGGAACTGCAGGGGAAATTATTATCCTCTCCCTGCTTCAGGCAAAACCCCCAAGCCCAGAGCGACTAAATAACTCGTCCAGGAGCAGCCAGCAGCAGCAGCTAAAAGGACTGCACAGACCCCAGGCTGAATCAAATCACCTCAAGAAGGAGCGGATGGAGATCTACATGCAAACTTCTCTACGTGCAGTCCACTAAATACTCGGAGAACTAAGAGTCTGAAGGCGCTGGAAGAGAGAAGAGAGAAGCACGGGAGGGCAGGTCTGCAGCAACAGGGAAGGGTTTGGCTCATCACTACCAAGGAGGCATCCGGCATCCTGAGCGGGATGAGCCAGCATCAGGCAGGATACTGGCTTTCGTTCCCTGTCTGTCAAGGCACACAGCAGCCGTGGACTAGGCTGTAGTCTGCTCTCCAGACACTTCGGTCATGCAAGATGCTTCTCATAAAAAGCAAACTCGGCTGCTCTCAGAAACCTTTTTCTCATCATTCCAGCAGAGGAGATGCAACCCAGAGATAACAGACAGTCATGAAGCTTTGCATCCCTGTGCGACCTTTGCATCCCCGATGGACTTTTGCATCCCCAAATGGACCTTTGCATTCCCAATGGACCTTTGCATCCCCGATGGACCTTTGCATTCCCAATGGATCTTAGCATCTCTGATGGATCTTTGCATCCCCAGACGGACCTTAGCATCCCTGATGATCCTCTGCATTCCCAATGGACCTTTGCTTCCCTGTTGAACCTTTGCATTCCCAATGGACCTTTGCATTCCCAATGGACCTTTGCATCCCCGGTGGACCTTTGCATCCCCGGTGGACCTTTGCATCCCCGATGGACCTTTGCATCCCCGATGGACCTTTGCATCCAGAATGATCCTTTGCATTCCCAATGGACCTTTGCATTCCTGTTGAACCTTTGCATTCCCAATGGACCTTTGCATTCCTGATGGACCTTTGCATCCCTGATGGACCTTTGCATTCCTGTTGGACCTTTGCATTCCTGTTGAACCTTTGCATTCCCAATGGACCTTTGCATCCCTGTTGAACCTTTGCATCCCTGATGGACCTCTGCATCCCCTTCCCTTATAGATGCTCATCTTTCTTTTCATTCAAGTTTCAGCAGCAACAGTTCAGCCACAGGTAGAAGTCAAGTGGCAAACGCATTTACTTGTGATAATCCAAGGAACTTCTGCATAAAACCCGCAAGAGCTGAAGTGTTTCTGCTGTTAAGCTCAGGAAAATGAAATCTGGCAGACGAGCCCGCTTGGGTTACAGTAAGCACTCAGCTCCTCCTGAAATGCAATCCTCATGCAGCTAAATTACAGCCACGGAGCAGCACAGACTTGAGATAGGCAGATCAGCCTAATTTACCTGCGACCTCCAGGGATGGCCCAGTTCCCTGTGTTCTGTGCTGACGCAGCCAAATAAGACTGGAAACGACAACTTCAAGCAGAATTTCCAGGCTGTTGCTGATATCCTTGGGTCTATTTCTTGTGCTACAGCCCTGCTCCTGCAGCCACACGTACGCCTGTGCCTACATACACGCAGATCTCTGTGTGTGGATGTATATTTGAAGGAGAAACAACCCTCCTTCAGCGGATAAGACCATAACCATTCCTTGCTGTTTACAGGGTTCTGAATACCATGAAAACCCAGAGGACACCCAGAAACACCGAGTACAGTTAAGTCTCTCCCTAGCTGGTGAAATAATTACGCAGGAGAGGCTTTATTTCTTAAATAACCTGCTTTGTGCAGGGCCTTCTGGAAGCCTCAGTGATGTTTTAAGAGAAAGCAAGTTGATTTCGTGTCTCCCCTGGTTTAGAGTGAAAAGGCAGAGCCGTAGGAGCTCAGGGTACTTACCCAGATTGTACCACATGTCCCTGATTTCAAACCCGATCTGCCTTCTCATGTCACCGTACCTTGGAGAAGAAAGCAAAGCCACCATTACAAACTGCACACACACCTAAGGCACAGCAGCAGAAACCCCTCATTCCACGAGGATGAAACCCTACTTGAAATTCCAGAGCAGGTTCCCTGGGGTAACCTGTTCCAGCAGCTTGGCTCTCAGCTCCAGTCTGGTTTCACTGGGTTCTGTTTTACTTCTGACAGGTTCTGTTTGCTGAGGGGTTGGGCAGTTGCGAGGCAGCGCAGTGGGACCCCTTGCAACCAGCAGAGCCAACAAGAGCCCAGGTACACAAACCCCTCCTTCGGGGAATCTCGCGACGAAAGCGGCTGCCGTTACAAAAACTGCCTTCCCAGGGGCCGTCGGGGATTGAAGCAATAAAAAGCTGAGCGTCAAAACGTGATTAGAACAAGCACAAAGCTCAAGTGCTTGAAAAATGTGGGGTTGTAATAGGGTAATGGTTGTGCAAAGCCTTGACTTTACCAACATCGTGCGGTAGAAACCACCGGCTTCGTCGGTAATGAATGCGGTAATTTAGATCTCGATTCCAGGGTAGAAACACGGGCGACACTTGATTCGTGTTTTTCAAGGCAACCTTTCATTACACCCTGATTGCATCTCAATTGCAACGGGTTTAGCTAAGACATTAAAGGGAAATTATGCTAATAGAGCTCAAGCTCCTGCTCAGGATCGGGATGACGAACAGGACTTACTTGTTAAGTATTTTCGCTCGTTTAGCACTTGAAAAATTCTCCAGTTGCAAAGATTCTTGCGTGAGAAAAGCAACAGCCAGGTGGAAGTAGTTGTTCCAGAGCTGAAAACCCCCGAAAGGAGAAGAACAGAGGATTAGTTCTGTGAACAAAACATCTGAGAGGCAGCCACAGCACGCGCGGAGGAATTTAGAAGCAGAGAGAACAGACAACACGGAGACGGTGGTTCCTTGAGGATGGCCCTAGCACAGCTCCTCGCTGTGTTTAGGGGTCTGTGGAAGGCTCCCCCTCTACACATCCTGATGACTCTATGATTGGGTGCAATTCAAGGTGAAGATGTAAATGTGAAGGACACAAGGCTGAAGAGGCTGAAGAAGTGACCTAAAGCAGTAAGTATCTCGGCAGCGGGACTCCCAGACGCCGCGGCTCAGGCTCCTCCGCCTGAGTCTGCTAAAGCATCTGCTGCAAAAGAAGGAGAGGACACCCTTTTGTTGCTGTTCTGGGAGGAAAGGAGGAGTTTTCTGTGGTGCTCTGGGTAAGACTTGGTGTTCTTCTAGGAGAACTGAGAACTGAGTGCAGCTGCCAAGCCTGGAACGACTACACTGGGGTCAGCAGTCAGCAGGAGCTGCTGATGACACGAGCAGGCACCGAAATCACACGTTCAGGGCAGAAATTAGCCTCAAGATCAGCATTTCTCCCCAAGAGAGGTGTTTTGTAGGGCTTTTTCCTTACCTGCAACTCAAAGTTGGCTTGATCCAGAAACTTTTTGTTGAGCATATCCGCGTACTGATTGATCGCTCGCAGGAAGACTCTGAAAGATGAAGAGAAAACGGCATCAGTGCAGCCTCTTCAGTGGTACCTCTGTACGTGGGGCATCCTGATTAGACACAGCTCCCAGTCGGTCTGGGAAGTGGGTCTGGGAGCTGGGACTAAGAGCAGGATCTCGGTGCTGTCGAGGAGATGGAGTTCTCTGCAGATGTTCTCCAAAGGACTAAGTGCATCAGCATATGCAGAACCACGAGGACTGTTGGGGATGAACTGATCTGTATTTAAAAGATCTCCCGATCATCAAGAGAGCATGAAAAAGTCTGTTAAAAAAAGCTTCCCAGGGTTGTAGCTCACCTAGACCTGCAACTGCAATTCAGTGATTCATGGAAACACAGAATGATTGAGGCTGGAAAAGCCCTCTGAGCTCAGCCAGCCCAGGACCTGACATCACCCCTGCAGCCAGACCAGGGCACTCAGGGCCACAGCCAACCCTGGGCTTCACCTGGCAGTAATAAATGAAGAAGGGACAAAAGGATTCTAGTTACAGGCGAAACAGCACTCACCCCACCAAACAACTCATTTCTTTCCCTCCTCTTTTCTCAGGTGGAGTCAATTCCTTCCTTCCTCCATTCTCTCTTATAATTAGTCAAGTGCCCTGATTTGCTTGTTTAAAAATACTCCATGGCCCATTTTCTTCCCTTCAGCTTCTCCTGTCCTATGAAAAGGTGAAGGAGCCGAGGAAAACTGCAAGCAACACAACTCCCCTGTTGGGGAAGGCACAGACCGAACTGAAACACGTCTGACAAAGACTTCCCCGGAGGAATAATCACAGAACCATGGAATAATCCTGGTTGGAAAGGAGCTCCCAGCTCCCCCAGTCCAACCATCCCCACCCCAACAAAACCCCTCCATCCCTGAGAGACTGACAGACACAGCCTGACCCCCTCCCTGCTGCCACTCGAGCAGGGCAGGAAGCACCATGGCTACAGGGTTCTTCAACACCTCCAGGCAGGGGGACTCCACCACCTCCCTGGGAAGGCCCTGCCAGTGCCCAACCACTCTGGCTGCAGAGAATCTCTGCCTCAGAGCCAGTCTGACCCTCCCCTGCCTCAACTGCAGAGCAGTGCCCCTCCTGCTGTCAGCAGGCACCAAGGAGAAAAGGTCAACAGCCACCCCACCACAGCCTCCCTTCAGGGAGCTGGAGAGGGCAGGGAGGTCCCCCCTCAGCCTCCTCTTCTCCAAACTCACCCTGCCACAGCTCCCTCAGCCTCTCCTCACACAACTGGTTCTCTCAACCCCTCCTGAGCTGGGTAGCTCTGCTCTGGACCTGTTCCAGCATCTCCAGGTCTCTCCTAGATCCTGAGGAAGCCCAGAAACTCTGATTAGCTCCAGCTGCCCTCAGCATCCCTTTCATCCTCAGCAGGCACGTGGTTTCTCACAAGTTAGAAGGGCAAAGTAACATGAGAGATCAAAATGAATCCTCTCTTAAAAACCCCCATGGAACCGAAGAGCCCAGCCTGTGCAGGCTGACTCTGTTAACAAGGCTGGCACAGGCCAGCAGTGCTGCAGGGCACCACAGGGACAATCCCACCCTGCAGCCTCTGAGCAGCTATCTCCTGCGTGGAGAATTCCATGCCAATCCTCCCCGGGACTGGACTGCTGGTAATTAGTTTCTGCCTGGTGAAACCTCGGAGCCAAAAGCAGCCGGGGTCACCACAAGACAATGGCCAAGTGTGTCAATGGGACACGGGTCTGGCTGAAGGGCCTGGGAATAAACGAGTGCTGAGCTGTAAGTGCACGTGTACGTGTGCGTGTCACTGCCCCGGGCTCAGCACTGCGCAGGGGGACCCCTAAACCACAGAGCCAGCCAATCATCACGGTTGGAAAGGACCTTCAAGCTCCAGGCTCCTCATCCCAGCAGAGACCTGAGGGTGGGGAGACCCTGGTCCAGGTTGCCCAAAGAACTGGGAGAAGCCCCCCCTCCCTGTAATCATCCCAGGTCAGGTTGGACCTTGGGGCTCTGAGCAACCAACTCCAGCTGGAGACATCCCTGCTCACTGCAGGGATGGACTAGGTGACCTTGAAAGATCCCTTCTAACCCAAATATCTACTCTGATCAACTTCTCCAGACACTCAGGTGAGACTATGTGAAGCTCTATCCTCTCTGAAACACGGGTAACCCGCTGAAAGGATGATCTGCTCCAGCTCTGCAGGACACAGGCACACACAGTCCTCACCCTGCCCCTGGCTCCCCACAGATGAAAGCTCAAGCACACCCTGGCTCTCCAGGGCAGAGAGAGCAGCTCTGTACGGTTACAGGACAAACTCCAGCTTCAGAAGCCTCACAGCTGAGTCCTCCAGACTGAGATCAGCTTCTCTGCACTTTCCTTTACCCCAGTCTTTCGTTTGCTCTCTGTTAACCCCAAGGAAGTGTTTGGGAAGCTATAGGAAACTACTTCATCTCTGAGACAGTAGCTTGAAACGCTGCTCTCAGGACACCACAGGCTTTCACCTTCACTTCTGACCTTTGCTGCAACACAGAGCCATCACCCTCGGATTTAATGTGGACACAACACGAAGTCTATTGACTCCGTCCAAAACCAGCAGCACTTGCAAGTTGGAAATGATCCTAATTGGAAGAAGTTCCCGATTCCAGCAGCATCATAAATCCCCAGTGCAGATGCCTGGCAGCGAGGTTCACTCGGACACGGGGCTGGGCTCAGGATGGATTTCTGAGCCTCGCAAGGACGAGTCCCTTCATGAAAATCAATGCTGTTGGCCCGATTTCCCTGGACTGGGTCAAAGCACAGGTGGGCAAAAAGCCCACAGAACATTTATGCACCACTCATGCTCTTTTTACGTCCTCCTCTGGCCTGAAGGATCCGCTTTGGCTACCACCATACGGAGAATTGATAATGCTGATGGCACTGAGAGTCAACAGCTTCTCTCTGAGTAGACAGGAGGTATTTTAAGCCCTCATAGAGGCAACAGAAACCAAGCGGGGACAAATCCAGACTGACCCCAACACCACAAGGTTTTCCCACCCAAAAACATCTAAAGCTGTCCTCATCCTACATAGCATCACGTTAACACTGGTCCAGGTGGCCCAGAGAGGGGATAGATGGCCCTCAAACCATCCCAGGTCATGTAGGAGCTCGGGGCTCTGAGCAACCTGATGTAGTTGGGAGTTTACTGCAGGGGGGGTGGAGCAGAAGACCACTGAAGGGTCCCTTCCAACCCTATGGTTCCACGAAGGCAGGGAGATGGTCTATTCAAGGATTAACAGATACAAGAGGTTCCTTTGCTTGATGTAAAGGCCCAAATATTAGAAGAGAAAGACTGGAAAAGGCAAACTTGAGCGACACCGCTCCCTTTTCAGTGACCTGTCATCCACAAGCTGTCTCGGAGAACACGAGCTCTTCAAACCTCATCATGCTGGGGCAGTTGTATTGAAGATTCACACTGGACCAGGATACAATCTGCTTCATCCTTCGGCTGCAGCAATACCGTCGGTGTGAGGGTGGACCGTGCTGACCCGAAGCCCTTGACGTGGCCACTGAACAGCTCTGGAGCAGAGGATGGGCTGAGACACACGCAGACTCTGGGAGGATGAAGGCTCGTCTGGAAGTAGCAGCAGTTCCCCGACTCCCAGTAAGGAAGCTGCCCCATGAGGAAAGGCTGAGAGAGCTGGGGTTGTTCAGCCTTGAGAAGAGAAGGCGTAGGGGGGACCTTGATCACCGTGGCTCAGTACCTACAGGGAGGCTGCCAAGAAGATGATGGAGACTCCCTTCTGAAAAGGAATCTCATCGAAAAGGCAAGGGGTGGTGGATACAGCTTGCTCCTGGGGAGACTCCAATTAAACTCCAGTGGGAAGGTTTTCACTGTGAGAGCAAGGACACACTGGAATGGTCTTCCCAGGGAGGTGGTGGGTTCCTCAGCTATAGGCAGCTTCAAGGCTCAGCTCAGCAGGGTGTTGGGCCAGCTCATTTCAACTGGATTTCTTCCATTGAACAAGTTGGACTTGATGATCCTTAGGGTCCCTTCCAACCTGTGACACTGTGCAGCTGCTGCTCCAACACCTTGTGATGCAAGGACTAACGACATGAGCCTCTTGGCTGACTCCCTGGTGGAGAGAGAGGGCTGCTGGCTGTGCAGTCACTCAGCAAGGGCAGGGGAATGCTGCTTTTCAAAAGGACAGGGATGCTCACATGGAATCAGCCTCACCAGTCTTTTCACGTCCATCTGCTGCAGACGTTATGGAAAGCCTGGCAATGCTGAGATGCTATATAGGCCAACAAACCAGAGGAATGATTTCTCAGAGGTTCATGTAAGGTAAAAGGCAGAGTTAGCTGGATTTCTTCCACGTAGTCACAGTCCGACCAACAGCACAGGTTGTTCAGGTTTGCTTTACGTCACTTCAGCTTCAACGTCAGCGATACCCGACCTGCGACGGCTGAAAACTGATACCCAGGAGATGCTAAAAGCAGCTGCAGGCTGCACACGAAGCTCGGAGAACGTACAGGGGGTTCAATCAAAAGCTTTGGCAGCACAGCAGCGACGCAAGACTCTGCACAAAGGGCTTGGCTTGATCACACCGAGAGGCCAAAGAGACTTCCCGGAGCACTGGAACGGGCTGCCCAGGGGGGTTGTGGAGTCTCCTTGTCCGGAGACATCCCAGACCTGCCTGGATCTGTTCCTGTGCGACATCCACAAACCCCTGGGCAGCTGTTCCAATGCTCCGGGACCCTCCCTGGGAAGAAGGTCCTACTGATACTGATAGGGAACCTCCTCTGTTCCAGCTGGCACCCAGTGCCCCTTGTCCTATCCCCAGATGCCCATGAGCAGAGCCTGGCTCCATCCTCCTGACACCCATCCCTCCCAGATTGAGAGACAGGAATGAGGTCCTCAGTAGCCCAGGAACACAGCCAGGCAGGTCTGGAACGTCTCCAGAGAAGGAGACTCCACAACCCCCTGGGCAGCCCCTTCCAGGGCTCTGACACCCTCACTGGGAAGGAGTTTCTTCTCATCATGATATGGAAGCTCCTCTGTTCCAGATGACACCCTCCTCGGAGGAAAGGTAACTCACACCATCCATGCCCCTCTGCACGAAATCACAGGCGACCTGGAAAGGCAGCTGTGCAGCCACGGCGCCTGCCCTGGAGCTGAAGAAGCCTGACTCTACAACCTTTACTTCAAATTAATTTTGTGCCATGCAGCTCCAGCAGTTCATTTTTTCCCTCTGATCGGGATCTAATCAGACCTAATAGGTGATAAATCAGTTCCCTGGTTCAGGGCATTAAGAAACTGCAGCGCTACGTTCTGCTAGACCAGGAAGGTCCACGGCACTCTGTTCCGCAGCAAGCGGGGCATTAAATGCTCTTAAATCATCAGGCTGTCCCTTTCCCAGCTCTACGACCGCTGCTGCTGCTGCTTTGAAATCTCCCAAGGAGAAATCATTGCTCAGGGATCAACACGGCCGCTGCAAGCAAAGCAATTTCAAACCCCGCCTGAGGAGAGCGGCTCGGATCCCGCACGGCGCTTCTGCTGGCGAAGGGCTTGGCTCCGGCGGGGTTAAATCCTACAAATGGGTTATCAAATCATCGTGATGTGAACAGGGAGCTCCCGTTGTTTCCTATCAACGGGTCCATTATCAACTGACATCGACTCGGGGATGGGTTAGGCAGCGGCTATTTATCCCTGCTAATTTGTTCGAAGGGAAGCGTCGCACGCAACACGCTCGGGTTCCCTAGCATAACTCCAAGATGCCTGATCCATCTTGCTACAGGAGAGAGGGGGAAATGTAGGAATAGGCAGGCTAGAGTCACAGCTCCCACTGTTCTGTCTCAATTACAGGTGATGACAGGCTGATGGGGCTGACTCTCAGCCCTGAGGCTGTAACCCACACTCCAAACGCTTTCTGCTCTAAGTTTAATCTCACAGATGCAGCTGCAAAGAGAATCACAGAACCATCAGGGTTGGAAAAGACCTTCAAGATCATCAAGTCCAGCTGTCTGCTCTACAGCCCCCAACCACTACCCCAGCTCCTGAAACACCCTGGCTGCCTGGGTGTTGTTGAAATCTTGCAGGGATGCTGCCTCCACCGCCTCCCCGGGCAGCCTGTGCCAAGGCCTCCCCACTCTTGCTGGGAAGAAGTTTTTCCTATGATCCAATCTGACCCTCCCCTGGCACAGGACCTCTTTGAGGTTATACCTGTCTACAGATATGCTGACCTCAAAAATTCACCCCTAGGATGATCTTCCTTAAATTGCATAATCTGTGAGGGGTGGGTGTCAGGAGGATGGAGCCAGGCTCTGCTCAAGGTCACCTGGTGACAGGACAAGGGGCACTGGGTGCCAGCTGGAGCAGAGGAGGTTCCCTCTCAATCTCAGCAGGACCTTCTTCCCAGGGAGGGTCCCGGAGCACTGGACCAGGCTGCCCAGGGGGGCTGTGGAGTCTCCTTCTCTGCAGACGTTCCAGCCCCGCCTGGCTGTGTTCCTGTGCCACTGGGTCTGGGGGATCCTGCTGTGGCAGGGGGGGTGGACTGGATGATCTTTCCAGGTCCCTTCCAATCCCTAAGGATTCTATGATTTTGCCTGACTTTCCAGCTCAGACAGCCAAGATAGGAGCGATCTTGACTCACATGGCACACGTGCAGGCGACGGGAAGCGGAACTTTCCCTGTGAAGATAATCTATGACAGGAGTTCTGTTCCTCACTGCTGTTGTTCACTGCATGAGCACAGGCAAATTACTTAATTCCTCCATGAATCAACTTGAACATCTGTAAGGTCACCACAACGCAGATGATCTGCCCCAGATGCTCTGAGATTCTTATGGAAATAAATCAAATTAATATTATTGTAGCTAGAGAAGCCATCGCTATAAATCCCGCTTTATGGCTAACGGAGCCTCCCTGACAGAGGCACCCCTATAGCAAACAAGGTGGTGAGGTTTTATTTACCCACAGGACTCATCTGTTTGGGGAACAAACCTGAGGTGGGATTTGTTGGATGAAAATATAAGAAGAATGGTGTAGATGCCTGCACATGGGATTAAACTGAGCCTGTTGGCAACTGATCTCTGTGTGTTAATTATAACAGATTTCATGGAATCACAGAATCATTGAGGCTGGAAAAGCCCTCTGAATTCATCCAGCCCAGCTCAGGACCCAACAATCACCCCAGCAGCCAGAGCAGGGCACTCAGGGCCACAGCCAGGCTGTCCTTCAACACCTCCAGACATGGGGACTCCCCCACTGCCCTGGGCAGTCCAGTCCAGGCTCTGAGCACCCTTCCCATGAGGAAGGGCTTCCTAACAGCCACCTAACCCTCCCCTGGCAGCTTCAGGCCCTGCCCTCTCAACATTTTCAGACTAAACGGTTCCAGCCTGACCCAACAAACCTCTTCTACTCCACGAGAACCTGCTGCTGGCCATCGCCAGCATTCATTTGCCATCTAACATCTCAGACAGCAAAACACACAGTTCAACCCTGAATCGACTGAAGATGCTGGGCAGGCAGTGAGCACCAGCAGGTGTTGTCTCATCAAAGAGATCTCAAGTTGACTGTGGGCTATCGCTACTGTCTGCCTCATGGTTTCTGGGAGCCATCTCTCACCAGTTTGCTTGACGGAGTGGAAAGACTGTGTTTACAGATCTACAGCTCAGTTCTCCTGATCATCCAGTCTTGTGGTCACACTGCTCACCCCACACCTGCTCAGGACCCCTTCCGGTGGGTTTTAACCCTAAACCTTCCTATTTCATAGAATCACAGAATCCTTAGGGATCAGAAGAGACCTTGAAAGCTCATCCAGTCCGATCCCCCTGCCACAGCAGGATCACCCAGACCAAGTCCAGGTGGGTTTCAAACATCTCCAGAGAAGGAGACCCCACAAGCCCCCTGAGCCCCCCCCTCCAGTGCCCCATCACCCTCTGTGGGAAGAAGTTACAGAATCAGTCAGGGTTGGAAGGGACCCCAGGACCATCCAGTTCCAACCCCCCTGCCATGGGCAGGGACCCCCCACCCTAGAGCAGGCTGGCCAGAGCCTCATCCAGCCCAGCCGTAAACACCTCCAGGGATGGGACCCCAACCATCTCCCTGGGCAACCCATGCCAGGCCCTCCCCACTCTCCCGGTGAAGAGCTTCCTCCTCACATCAAGCCAGCTATAACCCCTCCATCACACTAGATGCTAAACCAAGACAACCGCTGCGCTTCACCCATCACACGAGACCAGGGCAGGACTTCCCCGTCAGAACCAGGGAACGGCTTTAAGAGAACCCCCTAAGTCAAAGGGATGAGATCTTCTACAGGAGAGAGAACAGCTCTGAATCAGCCTCCTCCACACACACAGAGAGCACGGGCTACAAATTCAAATCAAATCCAGGTTAAGCACAGAGCGAGGGAGTCGCAGCCGTCAGGGGAGCCCTGGAAGCAGAGCTGAACGCGACAGTGGTTTCGTTCGCTGCCTTCCTTCCGCGGGGTAATTTTTCCCCCCCTCCTTCCCTGACTTCCCCACCAAATACATTAGCAATTCATACCGGGGATGTCACGAGGTGGAAAGGAAATGAATGCACCAGGCTGGCTGAAATGAGGCTGAGCGAACCGCCGGCGCTCTCCCCGTGGACTCGTCTGTCCACACAGCGAGCTGTGCTGTGTGCAGATAATATCCAGAAAGCGCTCAGCAAAGCTTTGAAAAACAAACACCTAACCCCATCCATCCCGCTTTATTTTTAGAGAGGCGCCGGAGTGTTGAGCTGGGGTTTTGCTTTTGTTAAAATGAAACCATAGGCAGTGTCTGGGGTAGGGTCTGTCGCTGGTCATGTTCTAGTTTCCTCCTCCTGAGGGCTTTTTAACTCTCCTCTAGGGTGTTTTTTTCTCTCATGCAAATAATCAGCTTGAAATCCTGACTGATGAACAATGAAACAGACTTGTGTGAAGTTGGGGGAGCTGGATGGCTGTACCCTACGTCGACTGTTCGAACACGGAGCACAGCAGAGGGTTGGAAACTGGAAGGAAAGTCTGAGGGAGCTGGGGGTGTTTAGCTGCCTGGAGGAGACTCAGGAAGGACCTTCTCCCTCTCTCCGACTCCCTGAAGGGAGGCTGCACTCAGGTAGGGGTTGGACTCTACTCCTGGATAACTAGTGACTTCTTCAAACAGAGCCCCAAGGCACAACCTGACCTGGGATGGGGCTTCTCCCACCTCTCTGGGCAACCTGGACCAGGCTGTCACCATCCTCAGCCCAGATGTGTTCTTCATTCTATCCCATCTGAATCTCCTTTAGCTCCAACCCATCAACCCTTGTCCTGTCACAACACAGGCTGTGTTAAAAAGTCACTCCTCATTCTCTTCCCTTTCACTTGAGGACCAAAAGAGCAGGAGTTTCACCTTCTTCAAGCTAGAAATGAAGAGTCTGCTGGAGTGCTGGACCTTCTTGTCTTTTGGCTGCATCAGAAAAGAGCAAACGAAGAGAGGAAGGATGGAGAAATGGACGCACAAAGCAAGTCCTCAGCCTTCAACAGAGATTACAGTAGAAGCAAGAAAAGGCTCTTCAAGGAGAACCAGGGCCCTGCTCCCTTCCCTTAGCAGTTCTCCCTCTAGCAAAACCCAGTTAGGGTGAAAAATGAGCTCTGAAGGTTTGCTCTGTGCAGGCAGAGGTGCCACTTGAAGGAGAGCCAAACTCGGCCCACATCTGTACCATGTCACTGCTTCAGCAAGGTAAATCCAGCCTTGAACGTGGCAAGGAGCCCACACGCAGCGATCCCTCCCTACACCCCTTCATCAGTATTCACCTGAGAAAGTCCATTCTGCTCCTTGGCATTCCTGCAGGAGAAACACAGGAGCTGGAAAAGATGAGGAGTAGTTCTTCAAAACAGACCTAATGCAGTCTGGAGATGCCCTGGAAATTGTGGGTGTCTGTAGAGCAGGGAAACTGCATGATGAAGACTCACAGAAACAATCACTGAGGCTGGCAAAGCCCTCTGAGCTCCTCCAGCCCAGCCCAGGACCTAACATCACCCCATCAGCCAGACCAGGGCACTCAGGGCCACAGCTGTCCTTCACGTTTGCCAACTACTCCCTACCCAGATGTTCTGTGATGTCGAGATACGGGATCAAGGTTGAGTACGGGGAGTCAGGCTCTTCTTGCCACCATCTGAGCTGAGGCCATACTGTCCATCATCACCAGCACAACACAACCCATCAGTACTCACTTAGCCCAGGTCAAGGGAGAGATGCCCACGGCTGGGGATTGCCCATGGCACATGACACACAGCCCCAGCCTTAGCTGTAACACCAGCTCTACGCCAGCTGCAGAAAGACAGGAGCCCCCTGAGTCAGCACAGAGCCTGCTAGAGCAAAGGAAGCTGTCAGAAAGATTAACAGATCCATTGAGGGGGATGATATTGGACCTGGTGAGAGCTCTGTGTTAGAGGGAGGTGGTGTCTCTCACCCGGCAACGGGAGCTCTGAGATGAACGTGAGCAAGCTGTCACATCACGGCTGGAGATGGGAGGTTCAGGGAGCAGCTCTGCTTTCAGCTCTTTCCCCGATGCTGCTTGCAGGGATCCTTTTCATTCTAGTGATAATCGTTCTGCCCTTAGAAGTGACAGTCTTCACACCTTGTGGGGCAGCCACAGGCTTGCTGACATCTCTCTTACTTTCCTGAAGCTGCTGGCAATCACCAGACAGCTCCCACAACAAGAGGAGCGAAGCTGAAGGCGAGAGCTTAGCCAACCTCAACCGTCCACTGGGAGTGGGAAAGGGCAGCAGAGAACACCTCCAGCAGCCAGCATGGCAGCAGGCTCTGTGCACAGGTTCTGCAGAGAGGGATGACGGTGTTAGGTGCTGCTTTGCAAAAGCTTTTCCCATGCAGGACACAATAAGCTGAAAAGCTGGAGATCAAAGGTGCAGACAGTGCAAACGTGTCCTTGAATGCCCCAAGCAGACAATGCCCTGCGCAGCTCTCCGGGTGTTTGCTGAATGTAAATACACAACGGTCTGAAAGGAGGACAAGGCTGCTTTCGGATACCCTTCATCTTGCTGCTCTGAAGAGCCCAGAGGAAGTTTGAAGTTTGCCCATTCCAAGAGCAGGGCCTGCACAGCAGTGTTGGACAGCACTGGGGAGACTGCATCTGGAGGACTGTGTCCAGTTCTGGGCCCCTCAGTTCCAGAAGGACACAGAGCTGCTGGAGGGTGTCCAGCACAGAGCAACAAAGAGGATGAAGGAAGGAGAGCAGCTCCCTNTTCCAGCCCCGCCTGGCTGTGTTCCTGTGCCACTGGGTCTGGGTGACCCTGCTGTGGCAGGGGACTGGACTGGATGATATTTCCAGGTCCCTTCCCATCCCTAATGATTCTATGAGAGTACGTGGCCCCAGTATTGACTGTCTCTATCAGAAACAAAGACATCTATCCATTACCAGTATCAGTGATGCTCTGCCTGTGGTTAAAGAAGTAACACATTCCTGTTGCTGTCATTATTAAGGCTGGAATAGACCCCTGAGCTCATCCAGCACCTAACATCACCCCATCAGCCAGACCAGGGCACTCAGGGCCACAGCCAGGCTGTCCTTCAACACCTCCAGACACAGGGACTCCCCCACTGCCCTGGGCAGTCCAGTCCAGGCTCTGAGCACCCTTCCATGAGGATGCACTTCCTAATTTACCTTCTCATTTCAGTCTGCCCATCCCAAGATCTGCCAGTGTCTCCGGTTTGCCAGTCCCTGCCTAGAGGAAGCACAGATCCTTCCCATGGAAAAAGGAGAAGCCTCTGTCAATCAGAGTTTAGCTAACGGTGCCATTAAGAGAGAGAAAATGGCTTGTCCCTCCTGCCATGCAGCGACACAAACCCTGGTACCGGCGAGAGCCAACGATCTGGTGCCACTCATCCCCCTGAACACCCTCACAGCACACGACCGCACAAGCTGCTCTGTCAGCGCATGAATAACTCTCTGGTTTTTTAAACCCCAGTTATTGCTGCCCTGGCGGTGCCTTCTCCATCTGGAAAAGCTTGTTTTCCAGAATCCGTCTACGAAATAATTCCGATCCTAAAATTTAATAACCCCAGAAAAGGCCTCGCTGGCTCGCCGCACATCAAGGCTGCTGCTCTCGGGAGCTGAAGAGCTCTGCGATGGTTTGAAGGGGAAGAACCACCCGGAAAACACAGCACAAAGCAAACAGGGCTTTGGGAATATTGTAGCCAAATTCCATTCAATTCAGATTCCTGTGAATGGGTTAAACCCCCCTATTTTAACAGGAAAACGCTATGGGGTAGCACAGAAAGCGGCTCTGTTTAATCAAGCTGCTCCTCCTGCCGTGTCCCTTTCAGATGCTACAGGCACATGGCATGAAAATCCAGCATGAAACCAGCAGTCAAAATGACCACAGAGTCTGCGAGGCTGGAAAAGCCCTCTGAGCTCAGCCAGCCCCACATCACCCCAGCAGCCAGACCAGGGCACTCGGGGACACAGCCAGGCTGTCCTTCAACACCTGCATCAGGGGAGGGTGAGATTGGATCTGAAGAAGCAGCTCCTTGCTGACAGAGTGGTTGGGCACTGGACCAGGCTGCCCAGGGAGGTGGTGGGGGAGTCCCCATCCCGGGAGGGGTTTAAAGGGCGAGCAGCTAGAGCACTTGAGGCCATGGTCTAGGAGCTGGGGAGCTGCTGGGATGAGGGCTGGACTTGTTGATCCTGGAGGTCTCTTCCAGCCCCGAGGACTCAACGATTCTACAGCTCAAGTGCAAACCAGCAGCACGCACTTCACTCGCTAGGTATTTTTAAACGTGCAACGACACGAAATGAGGCTGAGACGGCAAAATAATGAGTTTGAGTGCAAATTACTACACCTTGAGCAGTAAAAATAGACATCACACGGCATCAGCTTTAACCATACAGCTCTGCTCACATGCGCTTGGGTTTAACACCTTCAGCTTCGCTCAGTTACCTGCCTCGTGCTGCTGCTGTTATGAGAAACAAGGACTCACACGCTGCTGCTCCTGGCCCACGGGCTGTGCCAGGCAGGAAAAGAAGAGGACAGGGGAAAAAGAAGAGGAAAAGATAGAGAAAAACACAGAAGGGAAAAAAGGAGATAGAGAAAGGAATGGAATAAAGGACACAGAATAGAACAGAATGGTTGAGGCTGGGAAAGAGATTCAGCATTATTCAGACCAACCCTGAACCCAGCTGGCCACTGCAAACCCTGTCCTTGAGCTCCAGGTCTCCCTGACTGGGAGACACGGCCAGGGATGGTGATTCAACCCCCCTCCCTGGGCAGCCTGTGCCATGGGCTGAGGATCCTCTCCAGGAAGAAGTTTGTCCTCATGGCCAATCCAACCTTCCCCTGGGCAACCTGAGGCTATCCCCTCTCGTCCTGTCATAGAATCACCCCTTTAGGGTGGAAAGGGACCTGCTGAGATTGATAGGGAACCTCCTCTGTTCCAGCTGGCACCCAGTGCCCCTTGTCCTGTCCCCAGATGACCTTGAGAAGAGCCTGGCTCCATCCTCCTGACACCCACCCCTCACAGATTTAGAGACAGGAATGAGGTCCCCCCTCATCCTCCTCTTCTCCCAGCTCCAGAGCCCCAGCTCCCTCAGCCTTTCCTCATCAGGGAGCTGCTCTCCTTCCTTCATCATCTTCATTGCTCTGTGCTGGTCACCCTCCAGCAGCTCTGTGTCCTTCTGGAACTGAGGGGCCCAGAACTGCACACAGTACTCCAGATGTGGTCTCACCACTGCAGAGCAGAAGAGGAGAAGAACCTGTCTTGATGTGCTAACCACTGTCCCTTGTCCCTCCTTTCAGGCAGTTGCAGACAGCAGTCAGGTCTCCCCTCAAACTCCCTTTCTCTAGACCAACCAGCCGCAGCTCCCTCAGCTGCTTCTCACAAGGTTTGTTCTCCAGACTCTTCCCCAGCCAGGATGAGAGGGCAGAGCCTGAAGCTTCCAGGGGAGGGTTAGGCTGGATGTTAGGAAACCCTTCCTCAGGGAAAGGGTGCTCAGAGCCTGGACTGGACTGCCCAGGGCAGTGGGGGAGTCCCCGTGTCTGGAGGTGTTGAAGGACAGCCTGGCTGTGGCCCTGAGTGCCCTGCTCTGGCTGCTGGGGGGATGTTAGGTGCTGGGCTGAGCTGGAGGAGCTCAGAGGGCTCTTCCAGCCTCAATCACTCAGCGACTGTGTAACTGTGATTGTAAGGTGCACAGTTACACAGAACTTGCTGTGGTCCCTCAGCACTTGGGTGCTTGCACAGCGGCGATAGACAGTCACAGGCAGCGCTGCAGCGCGCTCTGAAAGCACAGGATGGGTGTGACAGGTACTGCTATGACAACCAGAGAGCAGAACAGCCTACATTTCCCTGGAAGCTCCAAAAATAAACGGGTAAGAGTCACGCCAGCAACAGGAAAAGGTAGGTGTTTGTTACACAGACCCCCTTCCTTCCTCCTCTTTGCAAGGTTCTTTGCTCTTTCACACAGAGTTCACGATGGTTCCGGACTGGGCTTTCAGGAGGAAACACACCTCCACCCACCTGCACAGCCAAGGCAACGCTAGAGGGGAGCAAGTACCACCTAGAGAAACCGATGTAGGCACAAGCAAGCTGGTTCCCACTTGAGAAGCAGCTCATCCCTTTTTACTCTGACTTCAAAAGGCGCCGTTAACCAGGTGTTTTATGTAAATGTGGAAGCACAACAGAAAAATAGCACAGCAAACATCACATCCATTCTTCGTAGGCAGCTCAGCTTCCACCGGCAGGGCTGCAGATGAAAGTAGTAGCTACAAATTAATACATCATCAGGGCAACCGAAGCAACTGATTGTCTCAAGTGCCAAAAGAAAGACCAAAGAGTAAATTATTTCCATTTACGGAACCGTGTTCCGGCTTTCGTGGTTAAAAGGAACCTAAGTTTAGCTTGTCAGCTGGTGCCAGGAGTTAAAATGCATTCCTGGAGCATTTCTGAATCATTTCTACACGCGGGGCTTAGAAGGGAAGACTGCAAACAGCACCCGACCCAGGGCTTTGTATTCTCTCTGGGTTTTTGCAGCTGCTGCTCCAGTGCCCAGTGAAGTCCACATCTCATGTGCTTCAAAGGAAAAGCAGTGGGGAGACCACTCATGCTATCCTTTTCACTTGTGTGACTGGAGTTCCATGGTTTAAAGAAAGAATTGAGGGCAATTCTTCACCCCGAGCAAGAGTGAGAGGACACTCGGCAAGATTGTGAGGCCAATGGACAGATCACTCATCTCTCCATCTGGGGCAGGTGTTGTCCACACCACAGCGACCGGGGTGTGACTGGTTAAACTGGCACTAACGGGGTTCAAGCACAGATCTTCCCAACCAGATTTCCATCTCTCTAGGAAATCCAGCAGAGCACAGGGGTGTCCTCCTGCTCCAAAGGCTGCCAGCTAGCCGAGGCCGTGCGGGTTTCCAAAGCTCCTGCACCACAGCTCCAGAGGCAGGGATGTCCTCCTGCTCCAAAGGCTGCCAGCTAGCCGAGGCCGTGCGGGTTTCCAAAGCTCCTGCACCACAGCTCCAGAGGCAGGGATGTCCTCCTGCTCCAAAGGCTGCCAGCTAGCCGAGGCCGTGCGGGTTTCCAAAGCTCCTGCACCACAGCTCCAGAGGCAGTCGGGATTTCTTTCACCCAAACCACTCTCAAAATCAAAAAGCCCCTAACAAAGCAGCACCAAACCCCAGGGGCTTTAGATCCCCTCCATCAGTTCACCTTGTGGGGCTCTCTGGTTACAACAGCAGGCGCTCTGCAAGCCGCAGCCACGCACACCTGCGGGTGCAGGGCAAGAGCTGGCCGACTCCAGCAGCTCCTATGAGATGAATTGGTTTTATTAGGTGGGGAAGGAGAGTTCAGAAGCCCAGAGTGAAGTTATGGTTAATTTTTCTAGCAGGAGCAGTGGTTCAGGACTTTATAGAAGTGAACGCTAACAACCTTACAGCAGCCACCAGTAAGCACAGAAGAGATTTCTCCAGGCGACTAGTAAATACTCTTGTTTTTTGACTCCGACTTTCCTCACAGAGCACATCAAAGCGTTTGACCCACTTCATAATCGGCACAAGCACGAAATACTGCTGGAAAGAAGGGTGAATAACAACAGAGCTGCAATTAGGGAGGAGAGACAGCTAAAAAGGGAGGATTGGAACCCTCTGCAGCCGTTCTCTTCCGGGAAGGGGCTAATGGAAGCTGGGGTTAAAATGCTCTGCCAAGTCTTTCTTCTAAGTGATACAGAAGAGCTTCAAATTATTCCAGAACAAAATATCCCAGAAAATATCTCGGAATCTGAACTATTCCAGCACAGGTCCAGAGAAAATCCCAGAAGACTTCCCAACCATTGCAGAGAATATTCCAGAAGATTTCCAAACGAGCCCAGAACTGTTCCAGAGCACAGAAACCCTGAATAGTGACACAACGTCTCACAAAGAGAATTCCAGAACATTGTCACAATGTTCCAGAACCATTCCGGAGTATTTTCCAACCCAGAATATTCCAAACCATTCCAGAAAATACTCCAGAATCTTTTGAAAACATTCCAGAAGTGGTCCAAGAGAATATCCCACAAGTCTTTCAAAGCATTCCAAAACACATTCCAGAATAGTCCAAACGATTCCAGGACACACTCCAGAATATTTTCTAAACTATCCCAGAACCATTCCAGAAAGCATTCCAGAATATTGTCACAACATACAGAAAGTTTTCCAGAATACTTTCAGAACCCTCCAGAAAACATCCCACACTATTTTCTGTTCCAGAAGACATGACAAAGTGATTCCAAAATATTCCAGAACATTCCAGACCGTATTCCAGAAGAATTACAGGAAGATACTCCACAATATTTTCAAAGTATTCCAGTACAGCTTCAGAAACCATTCCAGAATGGATTCGTATTAGTTCAGAAACCATTCCAGAAAAGATTCCAGAACCATTCCAAACTATTCCAGAACTGTTCCAGAAAATATTCCAGACTACAATGGAAAGACTGGAAATATTCCAGACTACAAAGTTCCACAATATTCCAGACAAGTTCCAGAAAATATTCCAAAATATTTCCAAACAGTTCCAGAATATTTTCAAACTACTCCAGGAACTATTCCAGAATATATTCCAAACTGTTCCAGAAAATATTCCAGACTATTGTCACAATATTCCAGAACCAGTCCAGAAAATTATTCCAGACAATTTTGTAAATTCCCAGACTGTTTTCACAACAATCCAAATCTTGTCACAATATCCAAATTCCAGAAATCATTCCGGAACCATTCCAGAGTGTTTTGAAAACATTCCAGAAAAGATCCCAGGATATTTCCAAACCATTCCAGAATATTTCCAAAGCATTCCAGAAAGTATCCCAAACTTCCTTCACAACATTCCGGGAAATTTCCAAAGAGCCCCCCATAGTATCCTGCAATATTTTCTCATCATTCCAGAATCCTGTAACAGTATTCCAGACTAATTCCAGACTAATTCCAGAACATATTCCAGAATGCTTTCAAAATATCCCAGCTCTACTTAGAACTAACATTCAAGACTGGTCTAGGAAACACTCCAGAACACCTCCAGGACAAGTATTCCTGCAGACTTCCACAGGCTATTCCAGGATATTCCCACACGATATTCCACAGCAGCTCCAGCCCAGCAGTGGTTTTGAGCTCACACACAACACACCTCGCTTATCCCTACGGGAAAGACCGCAGGATGTGTCCAGATCCCTACTGCAGCCAGGCTTTTGGTTCTCTGGACGCTGCTGCCCTTCACGCCCGCAAGAGCCCCCAAAGAGGCCCCTAAACCCCTGCTGCCACCCCCAGAGCCCCTTTTCCAGCTGGATTGCTCACAGCCCAGAAGGAAGGAAGCCCCCTTCCCCGAGCTGCCGCGTGGTGTTCTCCTGTTTCCAAGCAACACTCCTGTTGGGAATCGAGCGAACCAGCCTCTCAGAGAGCAGCAGGGATCTCTCCCTCTGTACTTACTTATTCTGCATCATGTTCATGATGACCCAGTCGAAGGGATAGACGTTCTTCCCGATGAGATTCTTGAACATGATGAATGTTTCCATCAGAAAATCCTAAGAGGAGAGAAAATATTTGGGAAAGATCAGTCGTGTAGGCAGTGTCAGTTATTGATGAGTGGATTCCAAAGGAGCCCGACTGTTCTGCTTCACGAGAAGGCCATTACTCATCGACACCATCAATTCTGCTCGGGCTTCTGTAGAGAAGAGGGAGGTAAATCCAGCTGTAACGCCACAGAAACTCTGCACAAGTGATGGCAACAGCAATCCCACACCGTAAACAGCTCGTGCCGGTCCTGAGGAGCAAGAGAGCTGCCGTCCAAAGGCTGCTTCTGCTGGAATAGAAATATAATCACAGACTCATCAAAAGGTCAGGACTGGAAGGGAACTTAAAGATCATCCAGTTCCAACCCCCCTGCACAGGCAGCGACACCTTCACTAGGGCAGGGTACTCAGGGCCCCAGCCAACCTGGCCTTCAGCACTGCCAGCGATGGGGCAGCCACAGCTGCCTTGGGCAACCTGTGCCAGCATCTCAGCACCCTCACAGCAAGGAATTGGTTCCTCATGGCCAACCTCAGTCTCCCCTCTTGAAGTCTCTAACCCTCTCCCCTTGTCCCCTTGTCTCTGCTCAGGGGCACCCAATGCCAGGACAAGGGGCACTGGGTGTCAGCTGGAACACAGGAGGTTCCCCAACAAGAGGAGAAGCAACTTCTTCCCAGTGAGGGTGCCAGAGCCCTGGCAGGGGCTGCCCAGGGTAATTGAGTCTCCTTCTCTGGAGGCATTTCAAACCCGCCTGGGCTGTTCCTGTGCCACTGGATCTAGGGGCTCTTGCTGTGGCAGGATGATCTTTCCAGGCTCCTTCCAATCCCTAACACTCTGTGAGCCTGTGGACACATGACAGGAGCTGTGGGGACTCTGGAACTGGACGCAGTACTCCAGGTGGGGTCTCTATTTCATAGACAAAGTCTCATTGTCCCTTCTTGCAACTCATGGCTGAGAAAGTTGTTAAGAGAAAAGAGGACAAATAAATCCCTCTAAGATACGTGATTACAGCAGAGTCCCTGGAGCCAGCAGATGAGCTTTCCCTCCCCTCATGCATTACTCCCCTGAAATCAAGATTGCCCATTAATTAAGCAAACAAACACACACCCCGTGCTCAACGCTGCATTCTGCACCACTTGACCCTGAGCTGGGGTAGATGACAGCGATGGTTTAGTCATCCTGAAAGTAGGAGAGACTCTCTCCCTAAAGAGAGGAGCACTAATTGCCTCCGCGAGTGAAAAGCTGACACGGAACCAAGGGAACTCAGCAGCAGCAAAGCCCCACACCCCACAAGGTGCATACAAGCGTCACCCCGGAACGGAAACCTCAGGGGCTCTGCAATGGAGAGTCCCCATCTGGGACTCAGTAGTTGCTCTCTAACAGCAAACACTTGGAGAGAGACAATCAGAGAATCACAGACTGGGTTGGGATGGAAGGGGAGCTCAGAGAGCACCAAGTCCCAACCCCTTGCCATGGGCAGTGACACCTCTCACCAGCCCAGGATTCCCAGAGCCCCATCCAACCTGGCCTTGAACACTGCCAGGGATGGAGCAGCCACAACCTCCCTGGGCAGCCTGTTCCAGGGTGTCAGCCCCCTCACAGGGAGGGATTTCTGCCTCAGATCTAACAAACAGGGAGAAAGAACTTAACGCGAGAAGTCCTTGATCCCCTTCACACAGAGAGAAAACTGAACCTGTGTGCCACGGTTCGAGCATCTTCCCCTTGCTGGAGCTTCTCGGTGATGGTATTTCTCTCGTCCAGCTTTGAAATGTCAAATGCCTACACACGAGAGAATGAAAACACCAACCCAAAATGTTATACTCGCTGGACTTTTAACTAAGACTCCCTTTACATAACCTTTTCAGAAACAAATATGAAGCTGCTGCTCTCGTCGGTATTTCTTCACCTGTGAACTCCAGCCACCTCAGAGATTCGCAGTTGGTGGGACCAGAAAGCAGCTGCGGAAGACACATTTTAAAGGGAAAGGCTGTGCAGTGCTGGGAAAGCCGCAACTACTTGAAAGGAGGGTGTAGAGAGGCAGGGTTGCTCTGTTCTCCCCAGTGGCCAGTGATAGGAGAAGGGGAACAGCCTTAAGCTGCACCAGGAGAGGGTCAGGCTGGATGTCAGCAGGAATTTCTCCCCTCAAAGGGCTGTCAGGCACTGGAACAGCTGCCCAAGGAGGGGGCTGAATCCCCATCCCTGGAGGTGTTAAAGAGTAGGGTAGCTGTTGTGTTGGGGGACAGAGTTTAGCGGTCCTAACAGGGCTGGGAAAAGCTTGGACTTGATGACCTTGAAGGTGTCTTCCAGCCCAAACTGTTCTCTGGTTCTCTGGTTCCAACGCACAGGGTTAATGAGAAGTTACTGTTGTGTAAGGCCAAGCATCTATCCCAGACACACACTCAGCTGGCTCAGGAGAATGCGTCTTCATTTAAGAGATCAAACTACACCGGGTACTGCTGGCTTTCCATGTGTTCTGGGCAACCACTTACATAACCTCTATCATCACGTTGCCTCTTTGGCTGCCCAAGCACTCCCGCAGCTGCAGGTATCAGCTGATGTTCTTACCGATGGCGAGGGTCACCCGAGAGGGCAGCTTTGAGCTCAGTGGGGTTGGTTTTTTATTTCCTCCTTTAATATTTCATGACTACAGCCCTAGACTGTGCTCACTTCCCGGAGCCAAGCGTACCTCACGCTGTGTTTGTCACCGGTTTGTGTGGTGGAGCCGCCACGCGCTTTGCTGATGGAGCTGCGGGCGACGCTGGAGGAGCCTGCACCTAGTTTGTTGGTGAGCTGCGTTCGGTAGTGACCCTGGAGGATGGGCCACGTATGATCTGACCTACTTGGCTGATTCAGCTCCATGGTTCCCCCTGTTTTCATTTCAACACACGCAGGTACTTCAAATCCCGCTCTCATTACTGAGCTGACCAAACGGAAGTCGCTGTGCTCACCTGTATTTTACACAGTATCTCCTTCCCTGTTTTCTCTCTCTTCTAGAAAACAGGATCCTGGAAAACAAATGGATCCTAGAAATTAACTCTGTGGGTAGAAATTAACTCTAGGGGTGGGGGAGCGGAGAGGGAAGCTCTGGCTTCCTGCTCTGCTGTCATAGACCCTGCTTGCTTTCACTTTTTCAGCAGCCCTAAGAGGAAGAACGTCCTCTCTGACCAGAAATCCCTTAACCAACCCAAACAGTCTATTCTGCAGAGAGATACAAGACTGGTTTTATTGCATTCCACCTCATCCTCTCTCACACTTCTCACTCCAGATACACCCATTATAATAATCTAAGACTGACACCTACATAACACAGCCCATAAAGTTTCTTCTAGCAGCTCCACCGCTGAGCTTACGTCTTCTGCTTGAGCAAAAGCACATGCTGGAGGAAGATTTAAGGGTCTCCGAAGGTGAAGACGCAACCAGAGCTCCACTTCAGTTCTCCCTTATTCTTGTAATTCTTTTTTTATCATGGAAAAGCTATTACCTTCTGTTTGAATGTGTCCAGTTTCAGTGCTAAATCGATGCCTCTTTATGCTTTCCCGATTAAACTGAAACCTCTGTAATAGGAGACGCAGGGAAAGGGGTTGAAATGGAAACACTCCTGGATCAAAGAGCTAGCGGGCACTGGCTGAGAAAATCATCGGACTACAAAGAAATGGAGAGAGCAAGAGATGTTCAATGAAGTAGGGAAATGGATTTCTTCCGCCCCAACCATACAGCACTGAGGACTATAGACACATGGAATCACTGGGTGACTGAGGCTGGAAAAGCCCTCTGAGCTCCTCCAGCCCAGCCCAGCCCCTAACATCACCCCATCAGGCAGACCAGGGCACTAAGGGCCACAGCCAGGCTGTCCTTCAACACCTCCAGACACGGGGACTCCAGCAGCACCCTGGGCATGACCTGCACAGCCACCTTTCAGACCATTCAGTCAAAAAAAAAAGAGACTGGAAAATGAACACTTCTGCTCATTCTGTTGCTATCAGAATAATCACAGATTCCCTACCCGCTACTATTTTCCTCCATTTTTTCATCCACATTTAGAGAGCAAACAGCTTTCACCTTTTTCTATGCAAAGCCCTGCAATCAGCTGGCATTTACCAGGGGCAAACGGCTTGAACCACTCTAAAAGCACTGAAGCATTTGGCTTGATTAACCTTCGCAGCCAAGACTTTTCTCTACACTGGATCTATTCTTTTCACTCTATTTCACGTGGAAACGTTTTGCTATTAGTGGGAAACTATCCATGGAAGTGCTCCGAGATGCCAAAGAGGTCTGACTGACTGGGAGTTAAACCTTTCAGAGAGTCATCAGGGTTGGAAAGGACCTTCAAGATCACCAAGTCCAGCCTTCTGCCCTACAGCTCCCAACTGCTACCCCAGCTCCTCAAACACCCTGGCTGCCCGGTTGTTGAACCCCTCCAGGGATGGTGCCTCCACTCCCTCCCTGGGCAGTCTGTTCCAAGGCCTCCCCACTCTTGCTGGAAAGATCTTCCTCAGATCCAGTCTGACCCTCCCCTGGCACAGCCTGACCCCAGTTCCTCTCATCCTAGGGAGAAGAGGCCCAATATAGTGATACCCATCTGCACTTCTTTGCCGCTGGACTTTGCCTTCACTGTCTCAAATCATCAGCTTTGTAGTTCAGCAGTGCCAAGTCAGGTACAGGCTGAGCACCAGAGGCTCTAGCACCTTACCTGAGCATGAGGCAGAGAGCTCAAACCTTGCAGAGTACACAGAAATAAAGAGAACAAGAGACACAGAGGCCAACTGGAAAGTCCAAACATAAAGAACACGGTTCCCCTCGGGTTGGGAAAGGTGAAAGGAACCTAACTAAGGATCCCCCCCCAAGATTAAATTACCCACCCATGTGGGTAGTGTAATACAACCCCCATCAGACTTCAGGTCATCTGCTAATGGATGGATCTCAGCCAAGAAGCTGGGTGGCTCCTCTGCGACGTGCACCTGCCATATGGCAAAGCCAGTTGCAGGTCGTTAGAGAGTCAGCTCCTCCTCAGCCATAACTCTCTTCTATTATGCTCTAATTAAGCCCTGCTGTTGGCTTAGTTAGGCCACCGAATGGCTCTGAGAAGACAGATTTCAATTATCACTGCTTATTTAACAACGAAGCCCATCTTTAAGGTTAAATTGCCTTGTCTAAAACAGAGTGAGCAGATCTGTAGGTAAAAGCTACTGCAACAGAGGAAACTGGGATGACTGGGAGATGGAACTGGGAAAGTTCCTCCCCTCACCAGAGCTTTTCTTTCTCTTCTTTCTTCAAATGAGACAAATCTTTGATGCTGGCTCAGGACTATTTCCTGGAGTTTTATTTAAATGATAAAACATGCTCGACTTACCACAACATCCGACCTCATCTTTCCAAAAGTCTTGATGAGATGAGCGTAGTGATAGTCCTCCATTTGCCTTAAAATGGCAGTCATGCAGGCAACAAAGCTCCCCTGCCAAGAGCAAAAATATTAAAGATTAGTGATAAGATTCCTTATCCAAAGATAACACTGCTAGAGAGCACCCTGAGGCTGGAAAAGCCCTCCGAGCTCATCCAGCCCAGCTCAGCACCTAACATCACCCCAGCAGCCAGACCAGGGTGCTAAGGGGCACAGCCAGGCTGTTCTTCAACACCTCCAGGGACTCCCCCACTGCCCTGGGCAGTCCAGTCCAGGCTCTGAGCACCCTTTCCATGAGGAAGGGCTTCCTAATATCCAACCTAACCCTCCCCTGGCAGATTCAGCCCCTGCCCTTTCATCCCAGCACTGGTTGCCTGGGAGAAGGGCCTGACCCCCACCTGACTACAATCTGTCTTCAGGGAGAAGAGAAGGAGAAGGTCCTCCCCCCTGAGTCTGCTCTTCTCCAGGCTAAACACCCCCAGCTCCCTCAGCCTCTCCTCATCAGCCTCTCCCTCCAGTCCCTTCCCCAGCCTCATTGCTCCTCTGCACCCTCTCCAGCAGCTCAATATCGTTCTTGAAGTGAGGGGCACAGAACTGCCCCCAGGACTCAAGAAGAGGCCTCCCCAGTGCTAAAGTCCCAGATGGGAGTTCTCAGGAAGACACAAACAACATGAAAAAGGAAAGGCCACACGAGCTGTCGCTCTGTGACATCTGAACAACTCCCCGACAAGAGGCTGTGGTTGCACAGAGAGAACGCTGACTGCTCTGAACTGTCAATCATCTCAATCATCTCAAACCATTAGTGGTCACAGCACTGTGTAACAAGCATTACACACAGCAGAGGGCTTGTGCCTGCCCAAACAGCCCCCGACAGCCCCCAGTCAGTCCGATTTCCCCTAACGATTGCCATCCATCACAGTGAGCTACTCACAATTAAGCATTGTTTTTAATTGGCTGCAGATGAAACGCAGACCACTGCTCCACACAGTGTTCTCTGGATGCTTCTCAATGCTCAGCAGGGCTGGAGTCTCACTTTATTTTACCCCCTGTTTATTTTTAGCTCCTCTCATGCTCACACAACCACACCACAGATCCCCTCTGCTTTAAGATGATCCAGTCCAAGCACTGCCGGGTCACCGCTAGACCACAGCTCTAAGCACAGTGTCCAGACGTTTAAACCTCCTGTCTGCAAATCCAACTCTTCCCAGGTAATCCAGCAGCCAACAAACCACCCCTGCTTTCCACCAACAAAGTGACTGCTCTACCTGGCTAACAGTTTTAGACTCCTTTCTGTGTTTATCTGCCTGTTGGAGGAGTGATTTAAGTTAATACCACATGGATGCAACGGATGCAGAGGATTCAGTTCAGACCCGAGGGCATTATCGTGGCAATGAGAGGGTGAAGCAACTGTTAGACTCCCCAACAGATTTCAACATTCCACTCAACACAGAGGATCAGCTAGAGATGCAGAGGAACGTGACTGCCATCTCCTCTGCATCTCCCACTGACCCTTCTCCCCTCGTCTGGCTGCTCACTGGGATGGCTCTTCACTCCTCTGCTCCATCCCCAGCCCCTGCCAAGGCAGCAGCCCCTTGGAGAGAACCAATTCCTGGGGGACCTGCACTGATTGTCCCTGTAAGCCAGGGAAAACGATGAGTCACTGGAGAGAGAGATAATTACAGAAGAAAATCCTCTTAATTAGCACAGCGAGACTCCGAGAGGACACATGAAAGTTTAACGGCTGCTGGCTAAACACTGCTTCCACGTGGAAGTGTAGAGAGGAAAATATGAAACCCTGACAGACACCTGGAGAAAATAAATGAATGCAGCAAAAAAACCCCCAAGGTTGGCGATAAACAGGAGACCGGAGTGTGGGAGAGCTCTGCAGGGCACTGAAGTTTTAAAGAACAGGCCAGAAGTGGCTAAATGCTGTCACATCAGGTTATGCTGAGCCCCAACCATGGTGGGGTCACGGTCCTTCACCAGCTACCCAGCATTTCCCTCTCCTTCTATACAGGGGTTTCTACTCAGCTTAGGGAGCCAGAACTTCCCCCAGTGCCCAGGCCACACCAGTGCTGATCCAAGCCGGGATGCCTCTCGCCTTTGGTGCCACCTGGGCACCCTGCTGGCCCCTGTTCAGCCGGTTGTTGACCAGTCCTGCCAGGTCCCTCTCTGCCAGGCTGCTCTCCAGCCACTCATCCCCCAGGCTGTAGATGCAGAGGGTACTGTGGACCAAGTATAGGACCCTGCCCTTGGCACTGGTCAACCTCATCCCCTTGGCCTCTGCCCAGTGGCCCAGCCTGCCCAGATCTCTCTGCAGCATCTTCCTCCCCTCCAGCAGACGGACACCCCCTCCCAACTTGGTGCCTGTTTACTGAGGAGAGATTCAATCTCCTCAACAATAAAGATGCTGAATAGGACTGGTCCCAGCTCTGATCCATGACAACAGACACCAAAGTAGCTGTTTTCTCCTCTTAAAACACTGCGTTATTAATATTAATGAATCTATTTTACATTTTAAAGAAATGAGAGGTGCAATTCCCAGCTCAACTGCCTTCTAATTCCTGTAAAATCCAGTTCCGTAGGAAAAACTGAAGAGACATCAGCGCTGAGGCAAACCTGGTGCCTTCAATTATCATCACAATAAACCACCGCATGTTCAAATGGCCCTTTAACAGCTCTAAGGAGGGGAAATTTTAATACCAAATCATTCCCCACGAGTCACAGTGACACTGAAAAATGTCACAGCCAGAGGAGAATTCCCTGCAGGAGAGACGACTCATGCCAGTGGTTTTCTCCTCCAGGGGAAAACACCTTCTTTTAAATACTCTTGTCCATTTCCCTGCCACTTAGAAATAGTAAGCACTTTGTGGACAGTGAGAAAGCCTAAGAGAAAGCGAAACTACATGAAGCTGAAGGATGCTCAGAGAGCAGTGCAGGAGAAAGGGGCCTGGGGCTCCAGGTGGCCAGCAGGATGAACAGGAGCCGGCAATGGGCTCTGGTGGCCAAGAAGGTCCATGGCAGCCTGGGGAGGATTAGAAGGAGGGTGGTTAGGAGATCAAAGAGGTTGTCCTCTTCCTCTACTCTGCCCTAGTGAGACAGCATCTGGAATAGTGAGTGTGTCCAGTTCTGGGTCCCTCAGTTTCAGAGGATANGAGCCTGAGGGGGGACCCCATGAAGGTTGATCGATGTGGAAAGGGTGGGGGGGTCAGGAGGAAAGAGCCAGGCTCTGCTCAGGGGCACCCAATGCCAGGACAAGGGGCACCGGGTGTCAGCTGGAACAGAGGAGGTTCCACATCAAGAGGAGAAGAAACTTCTTCCTGATGAGGGTGCCAGAGCCCTGGAAGGGGCTGCCCAGGGGGGTTGTGGAGTCTCCTTCTCTGGAGACATTTCAGACCCACCTGGGCTGTCCCTGCACAACTGGATCTAGGGGCTCCTGCTGTGGCAGGGGGATTGGCCTGGATGATCGTTCAAGATCCCTTCCAATCCCTAACAGTCTGTGATCCTGTGATAACAGCCCTATTACCAGGGAACAGATGAAAAAGCACCAGCTTTATTTATTTTTCCATAAATTTTTCCTTACATGGCCTCAAAAGTCCACACGGATAAATAAATAAAAGGATAATAAACTCCTGCAGAAGATTCCTTTACCCAGACCGATGTGAGCAGCAAAAACCCTCACCTCAGTCCACCCGAGTGAGTGCAGGTCAGAGAAGACCGAGAGGGAAGTTTATAAGGGAATATTAACTTACTTAGCCTTGTTTTATCTCCAAACCTCTTTTATAGATGGAGATTTGATCTCTGACAGCTCAATCTCTACCGGTCGATAGAAAACGTGTTTGTAAAAGGAAATCCTTTACACAACTTCAGTGGTGATCACTGCGTCCTGACCAGCCCAGCACACTGGCTCCAAAATGGAAAAGAATATTAAAAAGAGATGATTTGCCTGAAAAAAGCCAGAGGAACAAGGATTGTTATCCCTGCTGGCAGTGGGGGAGGGAAGACCAGCATTCCGACTGTTCAGAAAGTCCTGGGGATTATGTACGTTGAGGAACCACAGGAGGCTTCTCCTCCAATACAACCACTCCAGGGCTGGAGGAGGCTGCTCAGGGCTTTACCCTGTTGGCTCTTGAAAGCGACAAGGACAGAAGTCAACTGCTGTGAAGAATCTGACTTTGGCACCTCAGCTGCAGAGGAGCTGCTGTTAAGTTCCCCTAAAGCCTCCCTGAAAGCAGAGCAGAACCTTCCTGCCACCAGAAGCTCCCAGTTCTGCACCCTGGGAACCTTTCTTGCACCATCAGGAGAGACAGTAGCTTCCAGTAGCCTGGCCTAGTGGGAGGTGGCCCTGCACACCACAGGAGGGCTGGCACTAGACAATCCTGGAGGTGCCTTACAACCCAGACCACCGTGTTAGCCTGCCAGCCCTCATGTCACAACCCCCTCAACCCTGCCTAGAGCAGAGCAGTTTGCATTCTCCAGCCCCTCCGGTGCAAAGGGCTGCATCCAGAGGCTGTAAGGAGCAACACAAATGAGGCATTTTCCATAAAGGAGAACATTTGCCAGAGGTCAGTCCCACACTGAGCCCTGCAGGAACCGCTTAACACGACTCCCGTGTGGCAGAGCTGTAAGCAAAACTTGCCTGAGATAGATTAAGTCGACAAAAGCTCCTGTGATTAACAAAATGACTTTGGGGAGAGGAAATAAACGTGACACAGGTGTGCTTTCCAGCTTCCTACTGCTGCTCCTTTGAAGGAAAATCCTGGATGCTAAATCAGGAGGGGAAGAAAAAAACCCACCAAATCCACATCTCTGAGTACAAGGTCTCCCCAAAAAGCATCTTCACACCAAACTGTGGTGAAGTCAACACGCTGGAGGGCAGGGAGGCCATCCAGAGGGACCTTGCCAGCCCTAAGAAGTGGGCTGTGATATGCAGTTAAACAAGGGCAAGGGTCTGCACCTGGGCCCAGGCAATGCCATGCACCAATACAGACTGGGAGGAGAAAGCACTGAGGGTAGCCCCGAAGAGGAGGACTCAGGGGTTGTGGTGGAACAGCAGTCTCACAGGAGCTGTCAGTGTGTGCTGGCAGCCCAGAGAGCCAACCGTGTCCTGGGCTGCAGCAAAAGAAGCAGTGACAGGGAGGGGATTGTCCCCCTCTACTCTGTTCTTGTGAGACCCCACCTGGAGTCTCCAACATCAGAAGGACGGAGAGCTCCTGGAAGGTGACCAGAGGAGAGCAACCCAAATGCACAGAGGGCTGGAGCAGCATCCCTATGAGGACAGGCTGAGTGAGTTGGGGTTGTTCAGCCTGGAGAGGAGGAGGCTCCCAGGGGACCTTCGAACAGCTTTNAGGCCAGGTTGGCTGGGGCCCTGAGTACCCTGCTCTAGTGAAGGTGTCGCTGCCTGTGCAGGGGGGTTGGAACTGGGTGGTCTCTAAGGTCCCTTCCAAACCTGGCCATCTGATGATTCACACTGAACCCGAGATCACGCAGGTGTGATGAAAAGTCACGCTGTCAAAGGTTTATTTATGGGAAACTCCACAGCAGGAGCAGCCAGACCCTGCACCGAGCACTCCCTACTCTGAAAGCACCGACTGCTGCAAAAAGCGAGCACAAAGAAATTAATGAGACATTTTAACACCACCATTTATCATCTTTCTAAGTCTCCCCCCCCAAAGAAGTCCATTTTCACCTGAAATGCTTCACTTTAAAAAGCTCTATAGAGCCTCAGAATTACCCAGTATGGCCAGCAATTGAAATCCCAGCGCCGGAGCCTTCTGAAGGTCACTGCATTTATTGTGGGTTTTCTAACTGCCACTGCCTTCCCCCCCCCTTTTTTTTCCCCTCCCCCTGCTACAGTAAAAAATGATTTTGCTGAAAAACTAGAGGATTGCTCTCAATAAATCTTTCTGAGGTACCTGGGTTTACACTTCCATTAACGGTAATCACAGATTGTATTAAAATACAACAACGAAGGAGGGTTCATGGCCATGGCCAGTACTCAAACAGTTAAGGAAGGAACAAGGAAAAGTGATAAAAATATGTTTTTAAAGATTTCTGTGCTCAGACAGCACTGACTCATAGAACTGTCCAGGCTGGACAGGAACTTGGGGGTCATCGAGTCCAAACAACCTGAATAGGGGATCAGATCCAGGAACAGCCTGCTTCTTCATCAGGACCTTCCTAACTCGAGTTCAACTTTGGGTGGTATTTCGGAGGAGAGCAGCAGAATTCATGCTGTTTATACAACTCCACGTGCCGCTGCGGTAAATAAGAGGAGTACAATTCCCAGGCAGCTTGTGCTTTAAGTCAGACTTTCTGTACCAATATTGACAGATAAGAGGAGCTGGAAACATTACTGCCCAAGGGATTGAACAGGAGTGAAATCATTCCTATCCGGCTCTAGAAACATCCTCACATTGCCAGCCCCTTTCCCTGGAATCTGGGTTCCAAGTGACACCCACAGTCCTCCAGGACTGGCACAAGCAGCGGGTTTGGAGGAGCAAAGCTCCTGCCAATGCACATGTGGCAGCTTTCATTCAAGAGTCAGAAACAGAACCATTTAGGTTGGAAAAGGCTTCTGAGATCATTCAGTTCAACCCCAAATCCAGCTGTCCCAAGGCCACTGCTAAACCCTGTCCCTGAGCTCCAGATCCCCATGAAACACGGCCAGGGATGGAGAGTCAACCCCTTCCCTAGGGACCCTTTCCAAGAAAGAAGTTTGTCCTCAGGGCCAAGCTAACCTTCCCCTGGGGCAGCTTGAGGCCATTTCCTCCTGTCCCTTGTTCCTTGGAAGAAGAGACCCATCCCCGCCTCTCTCCACCCTCCTTCCAGGCAGTTGCAGACGGCAGTCAGGTCTCCCCTCAACCTCCCTTTCTCCAGACCAACCAGCCCCAGCTCCCTCAGCTGCTCCTCACAAGGTTTGTTCTCCAGACTCCTTCCCTTGTTGCCCTTCCCTGGACCCACTCCACCTCCTCACTGTCCCTACAATTCACCAGAGCAGTGAGAAAGCCCATTATTCCCCTACAGAGTCACAAAGCCAGAAGCCCAGCGAGCAGAAACAATCTCCTCAGGGCCCCAGGCAAGACCACCGCAGACCTGTGAGCAGAACCCTGCTGCAAGCTGAGCTGCAACTGCCTCATGGTCTAGGCTCCTGGGTTCCCGCAGAAAGGAACAGTACCCTCATTATCCCACAGGAATAGTCTACTGGCAAGAAGAGGGAAGGACTCTAGCAGCAATACATGAGCTCCATTTCAGCCGACGATGCGTTTCTCCCCCATAACGTTATTACATTTGAATTTTATTCCTTATTAAACTCAAAATCCTTTGGGGGATTCATTCAGACAAGTTACCTTCCCTTGTCACAGAGCAGCAAAAGCAAAAGCTTCAAAAATACTTCCTGAAAAGCACCTGAAATCAATCTGCAATAAGGGATCTAAGCACAGAGAGCTCAGCATTTCTACAGGGGCAAAGGAAATTAATTAAAACTCCTGTTTTGGTAGCATTTGCAACGGCGACTCGAAAAGCCCAACACAACATGGTGCAGCAGGAGAGAGCCACACAGTGCGTTGGGCTGGAGGAGACCTCCAAAGGGCATCTAGTCCAACCCCTCTACAACAAGCAGGGGCATCAGGCTCCCTGCCCTTGGGAACAGTCTTCCCCAGCCTTCTGACAGCCCCTTTCAGGGACTCAGAAGCTGCCGTAAGGTCCCCCGGTGCCTCCTGTAGTGCAAGCCCTGGCACAAGGGGTGACCTCAGGAGAGCAGGGAGTGTATGGTCTGTGGGGGAGGTTTTGCAGGGCACAAGCCTGCCAGGAGGGAGGTCTGATGGTGAGGCTGGGCAAACACCTTCCAGTGAGAACTGCAAACCGTTCAGCTAATCCAGAGAATCACAGAATCATAGCAGCTGGATGCTACTGATACAACTCTTTAACCTTCTCCTGCTGCAGGTATCAGCTCACACAAACTCAGCTCAAATCTAGCACCAGCAGGAGACTGAACTGGGTTAGGACCAACTCTGCTGGTTTTTTAACTCAACTAGGGACAATCACAACATTCAACAGCACAAAGGGAGACCTAAAACAGTGGTAGGAGTTTCCTGATTGTGGTTCTACATGGGCTCAAAGCCTGGGCCATAAAAAATCCTCTCTCTGACCTCTTTTCTCTCAGGAAAGGAAAAACCTCTGTCTTGTTCTGTTTCAGGAGTGGAAAAATCAGGCAGGAGGCATCACGGAGACACCAGCTCTACTGCTGCCAGTTGAAACCAGCAGGTTCTCTGCGCTTGCCAGCCTACCCAGACCCACCTGAGGTTCACCCGAAGTATTAGCTCACTGTGACTACAGTGCACAACACGTGTTGGTTGTTTGCCTCCCCGTGTTCTCCCCACGCTCTAAGGAATGAAAAATCATTTTCAAGCGCTGCTTTTCCACCGATGAACTAACTGTTGATTTCTAATTGAATCTCCTACGTCGTCGTGGCAGAAATCATAAGGGGAAAAAAGTAAATCCCCTCCCAAATAAGAAGTCGTTTATCATTTCCTAACACAATAACATTTCATCACCAAGAGTAGGATTAGATGGATATTCAGCTATGTAATTGCCTTCGTGCACGCGGAGCCTCCGCACGGCCTTCGCGAAGGCAACTTAAGTCGAGAGATCTCCTTTAATTACACACCCACACCTAAATGAGAATTAATCTCTCTTTGAGGGGGGAAAAAAAAAGGCAATTAAAATGAAATCCAAACCAAGATGAGAATCAGCAACTTCAAACTCCAAGTTAAAGAAATAACATCAAATCAAAAAGCAACTGCTCTGGCTGGTTTGCTCCACCAAGCTCACTTGCATCTTCTCTTTACCCTTCTGTCCCTCTTTTGCCTCCTCCCAAACTGATGGCTGAGTGGTAAAACTGGGATAAGCAGGACAGCTTGTACATGTTTTGATGTTCACCTCCTCGAGTGGACTCACCCAGCACTTCCCACAGCACTCCTGCTGAGATGGAGTTCACCAAAGCTGCACAACCAAGGCAAGGCAGCAGCTTGGGAGTCACTCACAATGTGTGAGCTATACTATGCAAGGCGAAGTCAAGAGAGAGAAAGAACTTCTCTTGCCACTCTACTCAGTGCTGGTCAGACCACAGCTTGAGTACTGCGTTCAGGTTTGGTCCCTGGCTAGACAAAAAAAGATGCAGATAGATTGGAGAGGGCCCAGAGAAGAGTGACCAGGATGATCAGGGGACTGGAAGACCTCCCAAATGAGCCAAGGCTGAGAGTACTGCGTCTGTTCAGCCTTGAGAAGAGAAGGCTCAGGGGGAATGTTCCAGCCCATCAAGGGAGGCTACCAGGAGGATGGAGACTCCCTTTTCACAGGGAGTCCTGTAGAAAGGGCAAGGGGAGACAACTGCAAGTTGCTCCAGGAGAGATTCCCACTGGATTCGAGGGGAAAGCTGCTCACACTGAGAGCTGTTAGACAGTGGAAGGGTCTTCAAAGGGCAGTGAGGGATTGCTCAACTGTAGACAGTGTTGAGGTTCAGCTTGATAGGGTTCTGGGCCAGCTCATTTCAACCAGATCATGCTCTAAGAGGTTGGACTAGGTGACCCCTGAGGTCCCTTCCAACCTGCTAACCTGCAAACCTGTGAAAGCAAAACCCAGCACACAGGCTACATCAAAACCTACCTGCAATGAATTCCATTTAGCAATGCCTCCCCCTGCCTACTTTACTTATGTTTCCATCATTTAATTAAAATTTGCATGATAAACCACATCTTTATGCACATAAACCATCTTCACGTGCATAGCAGAGCAAGAATGCTGAGGGCTGGAATAAAACATCTAGGTTTTTTATACCACAGACCACAAGTTGTCACAGCTCAGTACAGTCAGCTGCGTAGCAGCAGTCTGCTCCTTCCCAGCTCCCTTCTGCTCGGACAAGGGAGATGGTAACTAGGCCAAAGATAGGATGTAGTTCCCTATTTTTATCCTTGTGCTTGAGCCCGGTTCCTTTTTATTCCTCATAAATACTCATGAGATGTTACTGAAAACTGTGGGGCTGCTGCTCTTCCCTCCTCAGCAGCTCTGCACACTCCCCAGTCCCAGCGGATCCAGCTCTGGATTAACAGCTCTGCGCCCTTCACATAAACACTGGCAAGATTTTTTGCCATTAAACCCATGAAAGCAAAGCTCAACGTGGAATTAATGTGCTCGGCTCAGAGAGCTCAGACGCTCCAGTGGAGGGGGGTGAAATCAAACAACACAAAAGTCTGGGGATAAAAGCACCGAGCTCTTAAACGCTGGGAAGTTTGAGGATCATGTCCTTAGAAACCTCATTGGGTTCAGAGAAAGAGTTGAAGAGAATCACAGAATCATCTAGGCAGGAAAACATCTTCAAGGTCATTGAGTCCAACCCTGAACCAAACTGGCTCAAGGCCACTGCTCAACTTGACCCTGAGACTGACCCTGAGCTCCAGGTCTCCCTGACTGGGAAACACAGCCAGGGATGGTGATTCAACCCCCTCCCTGGGCAGTCTGTGCCATGGGCTAAGGATCCTCTCCAGGAAGAAGTCTGTCCTCATGGCCAACCCAGCCTTCACCTGGGGCAACCTGAAGCTATTTCCTCTTGTTCAAAGAAAGCAACCCCACCTCTACAACCTTTCAGGTAGTTCAGTAGAAGACCTAAGAAGAAGATGAAGATGACTTAATAGCCCTAGTCCTGCCTTTGCAGCAGAACCCTTATTCAATTTGGTACGTGGACATACCCAACCTCTTCACCATACAGCCACGAGCAAGTTTGCCACCTGCCTCTTCAAACGTTCAAAAACAATCTGCCTGCCACATCATTACAGCATCAGAGAACTCAGACACAGCGCTACCCTCCTGCCTGATTCAATACTAGTGCAATCTCTCTGCTGAGGAAAGACAGAGAGCTGGGAAAAAAGGAGCCTGAGGGGGGACCCCATGACTGTTGATCAAGATGGAAAGGGTGGGGGTCAGGAGGAAGGAGCCAGGCTCTGCTCAGGGGCACCCAATGCCAGGACAAGGGGCACCGGGCGTCAGCTGGAACAGAGCAAGTTCAGGTTCCACATCAAGAGGAGAAGAAGCTTCCTCCCAGTGAGGTGTCAGAGCCCTGGAAGGGGCTGTCCAGGGCGGTTGTGGAGTCTCCTTCTCTGGAGACGTTCCAGACCCGCCTGGACTGTTCCTGTGAGACTGGATCTAAGAGATCCTGCTCTTGCAGGGGGACTGGACTGCATGATCTTTTGAGGTCCCTTCCGATCCCTAACAGTCTGAGATTCACGTAACCATGAACATGAGAAGATAAAATACCTGTGAGATCTCACATAGCCCCAGGAACGCCACTGAAAAATGGGATTTTTGTTTTCAACTTTAAAAATACCTTCGGAAAACTACATCAAGTAAGACAAAACACCTTTTAGGGCTACAGAACGAGACCTGATTAAGGCCACTGCCCTGAGGTTACGGCCAATTTCTGCACTAGGAGAGCGCAAACATTACCCAAAGTCATTAACTGCTGGGCAGGAATTAATACGTTTACAATTCAAACCAAGAGATAAAGCTGCATAAATATAAGGAAAATACTCATTACATCCCCGGGAATTAATAAAACCCGGGGTTTGTGCGAGTTCCTTTTTAAATGGGAAAGGCAATATGGACAACTCTTTTGCTTTTCCAGTTACTGGTGGTTTTCTGGACAGGAATCTTCACCTTATTAGTTTCTGCTAGCAACAACTAAACTTCAAAGGTTTGCATCAAAGAAAACCCCAAACAAATCGATTTTTAATTAGAGTATTATGCAAAATATCACAGTGGCCTTGGGACAGCTGGGTGCAGGGTTGGACTCGATGGTCTTAAGGTGTTTTCTAACCTGAACGTTTCTGTGATCTTATAAATTCTCTGCTTTATGAGTTCTTTCATGAAGCGACCTTAGAGGTCATCTAGTTCCAACCCCCTGCTATGTTTTTGTTGGAGGAACCCTCCCCGGGATGTGGTGATCCTTCAGCTCTTGCACCCCCAGCTGAAGGGAAGGCAGTGCCCCTTCCTCCTGGAGTCTCTCCGAGCACATGGGACTAACTCTTTCCCTCCACGTAGGAACTGGTATCAAAAAATCTGGTGACATGATCTGTCAGCCTATAGGAGCCCATTATCTGCCCATTTAGCATCACCTTCAATTCCCAGCCAGTTCCCAACAGGAACTCAAAGCCCTGATTTAGATAATCAATTGCTGTAAAGCTTATCTGTCATCTGGTAATTGATGTGAAATAACCAAACGATTCATCAGAACCAACCTCATTAGCTCATCATCCCAGCTCATCATCCCGAGTCGAAACTGAGCTCACAGATAAAGCTCCAGCGATGTGTGCTACCTTCCTGCTACGAAGGTTTTGATTTATATCCTCTCACAGAGAATTAAAACTGAATTCAATAAATAAATACGGCCCCCGTAGCTTGAGAGGGACGTAATGGATGGCAGCAGGTACAAGGAAGGGCAACCGAAACAACAGCCTGCAGAAAAGAAGGCTCTGAGGAGCCCCTCTTGCAGCCTCTCAATACCTAAAGGGAGCCTGTATGAGAGATGGAGAGAGACTTTTACAGGGGTCTGTAGTGACAGCGCAAGGGGTGACGATTTAAACCTAAAAGGAAGCAAATTTAGGCTACAGAGAGGGAAGAAATTCTTCACCATGAGGGCGGTGAGACCCTGGGACAGGTTGCATGGGACTCTAAGCTACTTCACATCTAGTGATGCCCCAGCAGCCCCCATCAGGGACGTTGGGCTATGTGACCCTCAAAAGATCCCCTTCCCACCCAACCCAGTCTATGATCCGATGCCAACGGGTGGAGAAGCTGCCTCCTGAGAAAGTGCCACGAAGTCCTAGTCTCTTCCAAGAAAACAAAGGGGATTTACACGCCTAAGGTCTCCCAATCCACAGAGGTGGCGGATGAATTGAGCGCACAGGTGTTACTCACAAATTCTGCTCTATTAGAAGCCGGAGGCTGCTGCTGATGGTAAGAGGAGATAAATTTCAAACAAATACCACAGGGTGCTTTCATTCAGGCACCTTTGTTTTTCCAAACCACGGTGACTGATGGAAGTTGAGGCTACAGAACTCACAGAGGAAAGCAGCAAAAGCAAATCCAGTAAGGAACAGCGTGGATTTTGAGTCAAAACAGTGTGAGGAATGAGCAATGTTTGGAGAGAAGGAGCAATCAGGTCCAATGAAGATCCCACTCAGATAGTAGGGAATTGCTCTGAACTCCTGGAAGTAAATTGAGGAAACACCTCAGCAGTGCAGGAAACACAAATTCATCCCTGGGAACTCATAGAATGGTTCAGGTGGGAAAGGACCTGCAATATCATCCAGTTCCAACCCCTCTGCCATGAGCAGGGACACCCCCCAGCAGACCAGGGTGCTCAAGGCCCCAGCCAGTCTGGCCTTGAACACTGCCAGGGAGGGGGCAGCCACAACCTCCCTGGGCAACCTGGTCCAGGGTCTCAGCACCCTCATGTAAAGAACTCCCTCCTGACTTCCAGTCTCACCCTCCCCTCTTCCAGCTGGAAACCATTCCCCCTGCTCCTACCACTCCAAGCCCTTGGAAACAGCCCCTCCCCAGCTTTCCTGGAGCCCCCTTCAGGGACTGGAAGGCTGCTCTCCCTGGAGTCTCCTCTTCTCCAGGCTGAACAGCCCCAGCTCTCTCAGCCTGTCCCTGTAGGAAAGGTGCTTGCAGAGCTACAAGCACACAGGACTTAGAGGAAAAACTACTCAATGACACCTCCTCCTCCTCTTCGTAAAGATCACCCTCATGACCACCAAACCCACCTCCATGACCACCCAAACTGCACGTGCACTGCTGCTCTCCATCCTTGGTGCAGCCTTTGCCTGATGCCTCCACCTACAACCCCTGCCCGATGGCCACCCATCTCCACACTGTGGGTGGTGCTGGCTTTCCCCTGCCTTCACCCATCCCACCACACACCACCCCTTATCCTCTTCCCCACTTAATTTCTTGGCCTTTCCCCCAACATTGACTGACACCCTCTTGATACCAAGCGTTGGGCTAATGATGCTCCTCAACCGTTGCCATGCATTAAAATTTGAAGTGCTGAACGTCTTTAAAAATTGAAGACAATCAAGATGTGGTGCTGCTTTTAATCCAGTATCCCAGAGATCATGTTTTATACAGGACAGAGCCTTTCAGTTGCTGCAAGGAGCTTCGGAGCTAGGATTAAGGACTTCACTTAGTGTCCACTGTCAATCGTGAACTCATTTACTATCATTATCAGCCTCCCCGTATTTGTTATCGCGCTGCTGCAACACTCAACTTCTTTAAATATTTTGTGCTTTGGGGATTTTTAGCCTCTTAAAAATAACTCCAGATCCTTTCTTAAGGTAAAACACTGTCACAGGCATTCTAATGCATAGAAGAATTAAGTCCTTGCGCAGTCCAGTGTCAGTTTATCATCCCATTACTTGCCCAATGCTTCAGCTCAGGGGTTAGTTTGTTTTTTAAAACAAATTATTGAGGCTGGAAAAGCCCTCTGAGCTCAGCCAGCCCAGCCCAGCATCTAACATCACCACATCAGCCAGAGCAGAGCACTCAGGGCCACAGCCAGGCTGTCCTTCAACACCTCCAGACACGGGGACTCCCCCACTGCCCTGGGCAGTCCATTCCAGGCTCTGAGCACCCTTTCCCTGAGGAAGGGCTTCCTAACAGCCAACCTAACCCTCCCCTGGCAGCTTCAGGTCCTGCCCTCTTGTCCTGGAGTTGCTCTCCTCTGGACACCATCCAGGAGCTCTCCATCCTTCTTCTACTGGGGACTCCAAAACTGGACACAGGACTCCCAAGTGGGGGCTCACAAGAGCACAGTAGAGGGGGAGATTCCCCTCTGTCAACCAACTGCCAGTGCTGCAGCCCAGGACACAGTTGGCTCTCTGGGTTACCAGCACACACGCAGCTCCTGTGAAACTACTACCCCAACCCCACCCTCAAGAGCTTCTCCCCAGGGCTGTCGCTCAGTCCTTTCTCCTCCCAATCTGTATTCGTACATGGCATTGCCTGGGCTCAGGTGCAGACCCTTGCCCTTGCTGAACTGCCTGCAGTTTGCACAGCCCACTTCTCGAGGCTGGCAAGCTCCCTCTGGATGGCCTCCCTGCCCTCAGCCTGTTGACTTCACCACACAGTTTGGTGTTGTCAGCAAAAATCAGGGCTTTGTTCTCGGCGTGAAGGATAATCTAACACTCCAGCAATCTGGATTCCTAACGAGACAGCATTAGGACACCCAAATCTCAGCTTTAGCTGCTAAGACCTGCTGTTACATTTTTCTTCCAGTGATCTGTACAAAGGGAATTAAGAGAGAGGTCTAAATCCTGCTCATAGCTTTATACCAACTGAGCACAGAAATAACCATCCTAACTAATGAGGTTACTCAGCATTTTCCTCCTCAGAGCAGAAACCCCATAAATAGCAGTTCAATTCATCAGTAATTTAAGATTTCAGCTGCACGTAGGTATTATGGCTGTTAGACACAGAGTCTTAAATCCACTTTAGCTTGGAGGAGCCTTTTGAAGGGAGCAGATGTGCAAGTACCCGCGTCTTACCGATCAAGAACAGACAAGTGTGGCCTCTACTGAATTAGCATCTTGCATCTGGAACACTGTGTCCGGTTCTGGGCCCCTCAGTTCCAGGAAGACACAGAGCTGCTTGACAGAGTCCAGCACAGAGCCACAAAGATGATGGAGGGAGGGGAGCATCTCCCTGCTGAGGAAAGGCTCAGGGAGCTGGGAAAGAAGGAGCCTGAGGGGGGACCCCATGGCTGTTGATCAAGATGGAAAGGGTGGGGGACAGGAGGAAGGAGCCAGGCTCTGCTCAGGGGCACCCAATGATAGGACAGGGGGCACCGGGTGTCAGCTGGAACAGAGGAGGTTCCACATCAAGAGGAGAAGAATTTTCTCCCTAGTGAGGGTGCCAGAGCCCTGGAAGGGGCTGCCCAGGGGGGCTGTGGAGTCTCCTTCTCTGGAGATGTTTCAAACCNTCTCCTTAGTGAGGGTGCCAGAGTGCTTGAAGGAAGGGGCTGCTCCAGGGAGTTGTGGAGTCTCCTTCTCTGGAGAGGTTTCAAACCCTCCTGGCCTGTTCCTGTGTGACTGGATCTCGGGGCTCCTGCTCTTGCAGGGGGATTGGACTGGATGATCTTTTTGAGGTTCCTTCCAATCTCAAACTCTCAGTGATTCTGCAATTACTGGAGCTCATGGTAAAAATCAAAATACCCCAGCAAAACCAAATCAACCCCCCAACCAAACCCTCAGGTAGCGAGGTACTCAATTCCATCTCCCTAATTTCTGCCTAACTGACTCCCAGAGACCTCATTTCTTTGTGATGGCAGCCAAGCAGATTAGATCCTTCCTCAAAGCAAGGAGCCCCTCTGAGGAACAGGCGGCAAGAGGAACTGCTTGAAATTCCAGCTGGGTTTGCACTCCCCTCGGCTGGGGGACAGGAGCCTATCTACCACATCTCCATTTTTCTTGCCGTGGCAGGTTCCAGTAAATAAATAAATAACCCACTGAGCAGAACAGCCAGGCAGGTATCATAAAAAGGCATGGAAATAACGACCTGGCTAATGAGAACTGAGATTCAGCAAGGCTAAATGATTTGCTTTCAGCAAGGATGTAATGACAGGGTTGATCCCGAGCAGCTACAGAGAGGAAAGGCACAACTCAGTCCATGTCTTTGTGTTCTCAGTCAAGTAAACCTCACTCTTCTGTCACCTAAAAAGGAGCTGGTAATGTTCTGTGACAAATCAGGCTGGTCCTAAACAACTGCATCTATCCCTAGTAACCTAGCTTGTGCAATTAGTGCCAACACTGCAATTACTCCTAATGAAAGTGGCTTAATCTGCAGCCACCAGCAGGCCCTGCTGGGAAGGTACAAGGGGGTAACACTGCACCAGCGGTTCCCTCGGCTCTTTCCCTCTGACCAGACCCTGAGCTCGGTTCTCGGTGTAAGATACGGGTCACAAAGCAGGGAAGTCTAAATCTTGGCTTTCTCTTTGGTGTTGCTGATCGCCTTCCCCAAGCTGGCACCGCCTCGCAGGTAACCCCCCTATCTGGCTGCTGCATGCTTTGCCCTAAGCTGGAGGTGAGCTTGCTCCCTCGAGACCAACAAGAGTGAATCACAGAACGTTATGAGCTGGAAGGGATCTCGGAAGATCATCTAAGTCCTAACCCCCCTGCCAGAGCATGGTAACTTCATAGAGTGGTCCAGGAAATGACTTCATAGCACTGTGCTGCAGGACCCGTGTGCTGCAGCAGAGTATAATCACACGAACCATCTGTTCACACGCCTATCTCCCCCAGGCACAGCCATTCTCCAGCCCAAAATGCCACAGCTCTAATTAGTGTGAAAGGGACGTGCGCAGGTACCAGCATCCCAGTCGTTCACAGGATGATGGAACTGTTTGGGTTGGAAAAGGCCTTCAAGCTCATCAAGTCCAATCACTGACCCAGCTGTCTCAAGGCCACCGCTAAACCCTGTCCTTGAGCTCTGGATCTCCACAAGATGTGAAGATCTGTGAAACACGGACAGGGATGGCGATTCAACCCCCTGGGTTGATTCAAGCCTCCCTGGGCAGCCTGTGCCAAGGCCTGAGGATCCCTTCTAAGTTGTTTTTCCTCAAGGCCAAACTAAACTTCCCCTGGCGCAGCTTGAGGCCATTTCCTCTTGTTCTCTCACTTGTGAGAAAAGACCAACTCTAACCATTCCGCAACCTTCTTCCAGCTGTGCTCTGTCTCCTCACACTCTCCTAGAAGATGAACACAGAAGAATAAAGCAGAGCCTGAAGCCTGTCGTGCCAGAAGATTAACAGCCCCAGAAACACCTGAATATCTCCCCAAATTTAGTATGAAATCAGTAGTGTGGAATAAGGAGCAAGACCTTACTGTACCTTCTAGGCTGAGCTCAGGTGTCTTCCTTCTTGTTCGGACACTCCAGTTCATTATGCAACAGTTGTGCTCAGCAGTAGTTAAAGGCTGGAGAACTGGTAAAGGGGATGATGAAGCATTCCCATTCTCCCAGTGTATTCCCTTCTATAGGGTTCTCCAGTATCAAGAAGCCCCACAACCAGTAAACACCTTGTTTTTCACCAAGTACCATTTATAACACCCCTCTGTACCACGCCAGCAGTCCCACCCATGCAGGACACGCAGGAATCACCCCCACAACTGGAAAGCCCTTCCTAGTATCTCTGAAACCCTACAGAAAAGCACTGTAGGATCACCTGGCTGTACAAACGGGCCACGTGCATAACGCTGTGCAGGAATCATCAGCCCAGGGACAACAGCCTTTCAATGTAATTATGGAGAAGATAATAAAGTTGTTCTAATTGCTGCTTCTGTCAGAGGGCTTTTCCTTTCAAGTTATCAAGCAATAGGATTTTCTTCTAGCAGTCACAGTCCGTGTGTCCTGGGATGTGTGGAAAAAGTAACAGCTACCAGCACTGCTGTCGGTGGCTGGAGAGCACGGTCGCTGTACCCTGCAACTTCACCCAGGCTGGAAACAGGCTGCAGCCACAGCCACATTTATTTCTGCACAGAGAAAACCACAAGAGGTCCTAACACACAGCGAGTCAGCGCTGCTGAACACAGAAGGGAAGAAAGGAAAAGGAAAGAAAAAAAACAAACCTCAAACGACAGTGTTTGCTTTTCTATCACCATCAAGTTGGTATTTAAATTCCTCCCACCTCTATCTTCGGAAAATCATTCATTTCTGATGAGGAACACAGAGAGATCACGAACTGGGATGGTGACTAACATCAGCTCCCTCCTTGTGGGGCACTGTGGGGAGCACGCAGCCCCCACCCCAAAGAGGTCAGGCAATGCAGAACTGTGCCCTTGGGCACCCTCCTTTTGGGCTCAGGGAGCAGGGTAAGCAGAGTACCTGAGCAGGTAGCAGACAGGGAGAGCAGCTCAGCTGCCCTCTGCCGACTGCCTGCTATGTTGAACGCTCCTCCACGATCCATCCAGTCCCGCATGGCTAAACCACGATTTAACAGGCGAGGGATTTCTGTAAATCCATCTCTGCGCTTCCACGCTGACGTTTACGTGACGGCCGGGTCCGTGAGGGTTTCTTTATCCGCTGCCGGTTTCGATCAGCAAAGCTGGCACAAGGCAGGCACTCCATCCGCAGCAGCAGCAGCAGCAGCAGCGTGTTCGCTGGTGCAATGGTCTGCTCCAGCTAATTAACTCTAAAAAGATGTCCAGGACTTGAGCCAGTATTTCTGCTGCATCGCGCTGTGTGGATGTACTGACTTGTTTAGGGCTTAGCTGGGGTGGATCTCCCTGCCTGGTGCAGAGTCAGCCCAGGGAGTCTCACGCTGGGGCTCATCCTGATCTACTACTTCCAATCGGGGGTCTCCCCAGTAGATCCAAAGATCAATAATCCTCATCGACACTACTGACAAAGCCACGTAGCCAGTCCACACCTGGTGGCAACCGGGACCGAGCGAGCCTCACGCTGTGGTGAGAAAGCATTTATTAAGCAGCAAGGCTGCTGAACTCCTCAAAGGGAACGGACACCGATCGACTGCTTCTCCGCTCGGACCAATTCTCGTGCCTCTCATGACACCTTCTGTCTGCCAGACGGGTCTGGTTAAATACACGTGATGCGCTTTGTTCTTAACTTATCTTAAATGAAAAATCATTCTGAAAAGCTCTCTATAAAATGATAAAGCAGTTTGAGAGAGTGGGAGGAAAGATGGGAGTTAAGTTTTAAGGACACGGTGCTGTCTGTCAGCCCTGGCTTCACTTTTAACCCTCATGAGCATCTATTCACCTGCTCCCTTCCACGCTTTTCCTCCCAGTGAAACCCAGCTGATGCAGCTTTAAACCAGCGCTTGGGTGAAATCTCAGAGGTACCAGCAGCATCTCCCACTGCATCTGCTCCAGTGCTCCCAGTTCAAGTGACAAACTGGGAACCGGCATCGCTTCCAGACACAGCTGATGCCACTGAACCATAAGGAGAGAAAGGGGAATGAACTGAGTGCTAGGGAGGGGGCAATGCTGGAAACCCCTCATTCTCCCATCCTTTTGCAGGCACCGGGGAGCAGGGGTCTCCCCTCCCCTGCTCTATCTGTCTCTGTCTTCCTCCTCATAGGGTTCTCCTCCATCACAGGGGTCCCTCTCTCCCCTTTCCCCGGGTTTGTTTCTCCCCTCCCCTCATGGGTGCCTGCCTCTACCTTCCCTCGCAGGGGTCTCTCTAGCTCCCCTTCATGAGGTCCCCCCCTCCTTCCTCACGGGGGTCTCTCTCTCCGCCCCCAGCCGCCCGCCCTCCG